>CANXYI011853855.1:0-11921 GCA_948208565.1 Hura crepitans
AGTTTAACTGGTCAAGATTTAGCAAAAATGATATAAAATCACACGGGCTCTAAAAAAATCAAAATGAGGATATTAAATGACTCTTGGGCATGTAATGAACATGGGAAAAATGTTAGAACTTAAAAATTCTTACCCAAATGAAAAAGGTCATTACTCACGTTGGGTTTCTTTATTCGATTTCTCCCGAACTGCTCTACCAAACTGAGTGATTTTGGTGTCTATAGAATGCTTTTGACATGAGATTTCAATCTATTACAATCTTCAGAGGTGGGTGATGTCAAATGAAGAAGGAAAAGAGAGGAGAGGGGGCTGGTATGTGGTGCCATACTTGAGAGGAGAAAAAGAATAGAAAAGGAAGAAAGGAAAAGAAATGAGAAAGAAAAGAATTTATTTGGTATTTATAGTTTTTGAGATAATTAGGTTTTCCTTCCTTTTGGGTTTATTTTTGCCCTTCTTAAGAATCCAAATTAAATGATTAATACCTCTAAAAAGTAGATAAATAATGGTTTTATAAAGCACCTAAATCTCGAGTTCAAAAAATGAAGGGAACCAGGAAAATCAACATAATTACTCAATTAAAAGTTCAAAAGAATTACTTCCCAATTATCTAAAAATTTTGATTCTAATGCCATTAGACTCATTAGAATATTTAAGTATCAAGTTGTTTAATTATTGAATTATTTTGAGAAACTTTTTATTTATTTTATGGTTTAGTTTACCTATGGCACTATTCATATGACAGTGTTGCAAAATCCTATTTATCATTTTTAGCCTTCCAAATGACTTCATATTGACTTCAAACTTCACCTAAAATTCTCTCATAATTAATACTTCTTGATGGAATACTTAGTGAGACTCGAGTTTTAAGAAACACTAGTCATCTCGAGAAGTACTGTTCACAAGAGTCAAGATTTTCGGGTTATTACACATCTTCATTGGCAAATACTTTACAGTGGCTTTTAATTGAAATTCTAGAGATTATCAGCCTTTTGACAATATGGATATCATACAAAATGGCCTAAAGCCCTTTTTTCTAGTGCTTACTAAGACTCACGTGGTTAGATGCTGTACAATGTAGTACTACAATCATCTTTCACGGGAGTCCATAGATACTTTAGGTATCTAAACCACTTCTAAATTATCCATAAATACAAAGTTATGTATAGTATTATACTACATGACAAGTAAAAAGCCCTTTTTTTATGTTACCTTTTTTTTTATATGGATTGACTTTTTAGTTTTCACCCTAAATTTTTGCTTAGAAAGCCTATTATTGGACTTTTATTCCAAATGTTTTTTTTAATTCTAGCTATAAAGGAAGTTAAATTTGCTTGTTGAAATGCCATACTGTGTCATGTTGTTTTATGGTTGCCTTAGTTAATTTTATGCCTATATCTAAAGTTGAACATTAGGCCACTTGGTTAAGAGCCATAATTGATGAGAATATTAGTTTAAGATATGTCTATATACATCATAGTGATAGGTCCAAATGTGTCCCTCTAATCAAATTTTGTAGGGTTATTTTTTGTATTAATGACTTATGTTAAAAAGTTTGGAAAAGTACAAAACATTTTCAAAGATTGATTATTATTCAAAGGCAAAGATCTAATCGCTAATTTTGCCATCGGTTATTGAGCTACCTTAACTATGATAAGGATGGGAGCTTAAATGTCCCCCATAAGATGGTTTACCTAGTGATAAGTGTGACTCACCACCCAAGTGGTTAGTTTAAGAATTAAACCAAATAGATTTTGAGTTCGTGAATTCCCTCTTATTCGTGCCCACTAAATAATATCGGTTTTCATCTCAATGGTTTTAATTTTTATCAAATCCCTTAAGCATGCAATTGAAATGTTTAATGAAAACACATTTCCATATCAAAAATTGATTAAAGTTAAAGCAAATGAAATATACATCAAAATTAATAGATCACATATATCCAACATGCATGAAATTAGGCCAATTTATTAAATTAAGGACATTAATCACAAAATCATTTTACTAGATAAGAGGAACATTGATTCCTAAAAATAACTTATTAAACAGTGTTCATTCTTTGTTGAATAAAATAATTTTTTCTTAAGGGATCATGGAAATTTGGTTCTAAAACCATTCTTATTAGTAAAAAAACATTTTACTCTTATACAAATAAAATCTTTTTACTTATTAAAAAATTTGTTCTAAATAAATTTCATCAATTAATAAACTTCTATTAAACAAAATCCTTTTTTAAAACCTTTTATTTGTTTAATTTTGCAATAAACTTTCAGGAGGAGAACTTTGGTCTTAAAACACATCTAATTTAAAAAAATTTATTATAACAAGCCTCATTACAATACCAAACTAAAACAAATTTGGGCATTTGGGTACTTTGGCCCTAAAGCTTTTATTTATATGGAATTAAGCCTTTATTTTTTTTTATAAAACATTGTATTTTAAGTTTAATCTTAAGTCAAATAAAAAATCATTTTAATGTATATATTACAACATATATGGAATTATACACAAAATATTTAAAACTATTACGATTGAAAATCCAACTACAAATAAATCTAAGAATGTAAAATAATTTATAACATAGTATAAAATTAAACAAATATGCTAAAATAAGGGAAAGTTCATACAAACCCTAAAAACATTTATGAACTAGCTCTATATAAACTTGATGCAACCATAGAAACACATAAGCAAGGAAAGGCATGCAAAGAACCATCATAGAATGTAGGTTTGCACAGACCTTAAAAGCTAGATTATAAGTACTATAATAAGTCTGCATAGATAAAGTTACCCGAATTAAGGAGGTCTACGCGAACTTGTCTAGGTACATATAAAGGTGAAAGGAAATAACTATCACCGATCCTGCAAAAAATAGAAATACAATACAACATTAATGATTTATATATGAGAATGAAACAAAATCAATAACAATTAATAATAAATAAATAAAAGAGCAAGAAAGGATATAATGAACATCAAAATTAATTCTCGTTTCTAATAAGGTGGACCCACTAAAATAGGTCATGTTATATCCCATTTTCATTGAGGATCCTAAAAACAATAACAAAAAATATGAACAAAAGAAAAGAATTTAAACATAGCTGTCTAATGTAAGTCTGTACAAACAAAAAAAATGTTGTGCATATTGGAACATAGGTTTGCAGGGACTATATTCCTTACAAGAGAAATTTCACATAAACAGATAATATAAATAATTTACTGAAATGAAAAGAAACAGTAAAAAAATAGTGGTCTCTCATCTTTAATGGAATAGACCAATTGAAATGGGTCATTTAACACTCCATTTTCATTGAGGTCATAGACCTCAAGAAGAAGAAAGATTAAAAAAATAGTAATACAAAAAGTAATAAATAGGAAAACTAGAAAATTAGAGATGAAATAAATGGAATAAAGCTATTTATAAGGGTTTCCTTAGGTATTTACCCCAAATGAGGATTTCTTTAAGCTTTTTAAGGGTTGACAACTTCAAGACCAAGTGGTAATGGAGGTTTTTTTTAAGGTTTCAAGCATTGGCTATAGTGGTTTAAGTGTTTATAGAGGTTTCTAAAGAAGATTAGGAAGGAAAAGAGTGCCAAGTGTAATTGGGTTTTTTCTTCTTCAAAAAGTGCCAAAAGTTATAAAAGTTCTCCCTTTTCTCTCTTTAAATTAGCTTTTTATAGCTCTCTAAAGTAGTTTATGGTTCCCATTGAGAATATTCCTTTACCCATCTTAAAGGTGGTCCTTGGGCATGACATAAATCATCTAGGTCTGTATAGGCATTAATGTTAAGGTTTATATAGACAATATTATAAGTCTGTACAAACTTATTTCTCATATAAGGAAGCTTGTATGTATATATATAGCCTCTACAATAAGAAGGTTCATAAAAATCTTAGTCCTTATGAAAGGAGGTATACATAAAAATCATAGGATGAAGTTGGTTCTAAGTTCTATTTTTAGGGTATTTTCTTGGTTTTCAAGCCAACCTTACATCTCATGATAAACATCTAGCATCTAAGAGTTTCATCATTAAAAACCCTATAAACCAAGAAAAGCCTCAAACTCATTTGTCTATAGTTGCCTTTATTTTGATGGGGCTTAAAAATTTTGCATGTCAATTTACATCAAAATTCAGAAGAAAGGAAGAGATGTATAATTATGCCTCGAAATAAGTTCTAAGAGCTCTCTCTACTCTATAGGTCTGAGAGCTACTCTTGCTTATTGGAATTTATTATGGTACCATACCTTAAGGAATATTTGGATTAGTTATACCTTAAGGTTGATGTTAGAATAATCTAGATTGGTTCTGAGAGCTCCCCTTACTCGATGGGTTATTAAGCTACCCCTACTCGATGGGTTTGACTTTTATCTATTATGTCAATAGGCTCCCCCTCCTTTGTCGATTTGAGAGCTACCCTTGCTCGAAGGGTTTGACTTCTATCAATTTTGTTTGAGAGATCACCATGCTTGTTAGGTTTAAGAGTTATCCTTAATTGATGGGTTTAAGAGCTACCCCTATTAGGTAGGTGTCATTGACTTCTTGGCAATGTTATAAGAGTTCCCCTTTCTCAGTGGGTTTGAGAGCTACCTCTGTATTATGGATGTTAGTTTTTGGTGAATACTTTGAGAGTTACCCCTACTCGATGGGTCCTAGAGCTGTCCATACTCCACAAGCTTTATTAGTTTCTAGTGAATATTCTAAGAGATGCACCTGCTCAATGGCTTTAAGAGCTACCCTTGCTTGATGGGTCTGAGAGCTACCCCTAGTCGGTGAGTGCAACTTTTATGATTTTATTTAAGAGATTCCCTTACTTAGTGTGTATGACTTCTATAACTTTATCCAAAAGATTCTTATACTCTGTGAGTGTGACTTCTATGGCTTTATTCGAAAGCTTCCCTTACTAGGTAAGTGAAACTTCTACTACTTTATCCTAAAGCTTTCCCGACTCGGTGAATGTGACTTCTATAGCTTTATCTAAAAGCTTCCCTTACTCAATGAGAGCAGCCTTTATAGCTTTATTTGAGGGCTTCCCCTATTCAGTGAGTATGACTTCTATACCTTTATTAAAGGTCTTCCCCTACTTAGTGAATGCAACTTCTATAGCTTTAGTGAACGAAGCCATGCTTTGGGTTATTTGTTAAAGGCTATGCATTAAGTTTTTTATTGAAAGACATAATTTGGGTTGATGTTTGAAGCCATACTCTTGATTGTTTGTTAGAAGTGTGCTTACTAGTAATTGTACCTTATGGTGGATGTTAAAACTTGTAAGCTTGACATTGAAGGGAAAGGCAATGCACTGTATAGTGAAAAACTAGTAAGCTTACACCTTGTATTAGCCCTTACTAAAATTAGTAATTTGTGTTGTATTTTATAAGAGCAAAGATTCATTATTAGGGTTTTACATCATGCCAAAAATGAATGTGTGCCTTTTGATATGCATATAGTGCTTTATATTTTGGTAATTACATTTAGTGTCATAGAGGTTCCTTAATCCTTTAAGTTAAGGTTCTTAATACTGCCCTGATATATTTGTTATGCTCTTAATAAGATGATTGCCCCTATGACCATAAGGGAAGCTTAGTGCTTGGTACCTTTTGTAAAAAAGTGGTTTTTGTATGTATCAAACATGTTTTGTACACATTCAAGTTTAAATATCTTCTATCTCAAGCTACAAAATAAGAGATATGATTATATTTAACATAAATATTTATTTAGCATGTATGCATGTGATGCATAAGGGAAATGTTTATGATTAGTTGTCAATAATATGAAAATGCTCTAGCTAAGGTTGAGTCAAAGATATCAGAGAAGTAGCTGAGGCCACTCTGATAATGATGGGAATGGTAAAGAATGGCCATAAAGATTGAAAAGCCTACCCCCTTTTTACCCATTTCAGTCAGTTTTAGTATGTGTTAGGGATTTAGGAAATATAGCTTACCTTTTAATATAATAGGTGGTAGCATGCAAATTTCCTTCTATTTTTTTTACCTTTTCTTTGCCCTAATTTTTGCCTAAAGCACCTAAAGGTTTCTCCTTAATCTTTTATGCCCTAATTTTTACCTAATATGCCCCTCGAAGGTAGTTTTCACATTAGGGGGTTATGCTTGAACTTTATCTATTGTTCCTTTCAAAGGAAGTTTTTACACCAATAGGTTATCCATTATTTGCTTAATGTGACTCTTAAAGGAAGTTTTCACACTAACAAGCTTTCTTTAGCATTAAATTGTAACTTCAAAAAGACATTACAACATACAATAAACTCATATTATCTGGGACTTAAATAAAAGCCATGTATAAGTTAGTTGTTTTTTATTACTTCTTGAAATATAAAATAGCAAGATGATACTAAGAGTGTGCATAATGGATATAATCATATCATTATTAAATGCAATTAAAACTTCATTAAATCCTTTAGTATTGTCTTAGTAAAATAATTTAATTACATAATTATAGTACCTTATCACTAGTTAGCCCTTACAGGTTTTCTTAATTGATCATTTTCTCTCAATCCCTAAATGTTTTCCTCGACTAACTTATACATGGTTTTCACTCTAATAGGGTGCTCTAACTTTAGTCGAGGTTGCCCTTTTTGGGTTTTTAACCTAGTGATCTCTCTTTTTCTTAATAGAATGACTTCTTTTGTTAGTTGATGTTGAGGTCCTTTGAACTCATTCCCCTTTAGGTTGATAATTTTTGCGGCTCTTTTTGATATGAATTCATTAACCATATAAATACCTTCCAAATAGGTTTGAATTTTACTCTTGGATTGGCTATAGCAATCTTAGACTGTTTCATCACTAAGTCCCTTTTTTTAGCATTTAAGGCCTAACTTCCTGTTAAGGCTCTTGCAATAAGTTTGAAATAAAACTTGTTATCAGACAAAGCTTTTATCATTCCCTCATTTAGGAGAGCTAATTGCTTATAGTTGTCCTTTACCCACTATGTCTCTAGTATTTTAGTCTCTAAAGCAACCATTAATAACAAAATTTCTACCTCAATGAGCAATAGCACTTTGGAACCATGTAACAAAGAGAATAAAGTAACTTGTAGAACTTTCAATCAAAAATCTATATCCCCATAATACATAAGGTAGTTTATCATCCTAATCCCTTTTACTTTCTATCATCTTTGGTGGAATTCTCTTTAAGTTTTTATTTATGACTTCCACTGCTCTATTTGCCTGAGGTTTGTAAGGAGAGGACTTGTGATTCTAAATCTTATATGTTGCAAACAAATCCCTACTTGCTCATTGAAATTGCACTCGATTATCAGAAACTATGTGGTGTGTGATGCCATATCTATAGATAAAGTTATTTTTCTATGAAATGTGCCATTTGCTTTACACCTAATTGATCTAGGAAATGGCTTCTACCCATTTTGAGAAATAATCAATTTATACAACAATGTATTTATGATTATTCAAAGTTGTCAGCCTTATCTCTCTAATGATATATATTCTCTAAGCATCAAATGGCCAAAGAGTTGTCAAGCCATGTAGTTTTACCAGTGGAAAGTGCCTTATATGCATGCATATGACATTTTTAACAAAATTTGCTCAATCTATTTCTATGGTTATCCAATAATGAGTCATTCATATGAGTTTTGCAAGATCCTATAAGTATTTCCTCCAAAATATTTTCACCTCTATTTCTTTTACACATCAAAGTTGTAACCAATCTAGCATTCTCTTGTACAAATAACCCTTATGGTAGATAAATTGTCTTGTAATTTTCTCAACATTACACTATCTTTGTCAAAAGTATTTTCTTGACAAACCTTGTGACACCATTTACCCATTTTAGTCACCATTCAATCAGTGAACCCAATTAAGGAGTAAATGCAAATTGAGATATCCAAACTTTATCATACTTATACTTATTTTGAAACATTATTATTAAATAGGTTACACATTGTGAAAATACAAGTTTTTAAAAACTTTTCAAATGAAGTTACATATTCTAAATTTAGGAATCCTTATGCAAAAATTTTAGCAACATAATAGTTGTACTAAGCACTATCCCAAATTTTTTGAATAGTAACCTATAATTTAAAACACACTTCTATAGTATTCATACATATCAACAACTTTATGTGATCCTCTAATAACTCCAATAGCACACAATCACCTAATCAGGATATCTCAACCTCAAGAAGAGATATCATATAGTACAAAACAACTTTTAAAAGTTTTCATAAGTTTATAGACTTTAAAATACAAAAGATTAAAATCTATTACAACTTAAGACCATTTTCCTTATTTTTTACAACATTAAGTGCCAACTTATACATCACCTGACTACATCACATATGCATATCATTACCAAAAGAAATGTCCTCTCTTGAGAAGCTTGATATCCTGAGGATTGATCTCAAAAATTCTTCTTACCTATACATCATAAACAAATGATGCACGAAGCGAATGCTTAGTGGTGTAATTGAAACAACTTATGCTAAAGCCATTATGAATATGTAATTTTTATACCATTAGTGATCATGAGTAAGAACAATAAGCATCCTTCATGATATTCATAAAAATCAAGACATGCAACATAGTGATATTAAAACATTCATCATGCTTATGCCTATCTATAGCTTATATACAACATGCATGTAACTAAGAATAAGGCATTTATCACAAATGACTTAGCATTATTTCACATTTTGCATACTACTACCATTTTCATTGATATAATACACATTATATATTAAAATTCAAATTTGCTTTATTCTTTTAAGCCTATTTTAGATAACTATAAAACTTATGGATAATAGGATCAATAATATGCTTTGGCCCATATTTTGAACCTAACGACTACTGCACCAGCATAGAAAAGTTATGCAATACTGATCAAGGCTTACACGACTACACTTGTAAGTGAATATGCAGTGACCCTTGTGGGACCTTATGGAAATTGTACTTATATGGATTCGAAGATCATAATACAAATCTATAGGTAAGTCATATAATGAACCCTTAGATAACACAATCTAAGCACAGAAGTACGCTAACAGCTGTTATATCCCACAGTTGACTAGTCAACCTATCCATTTCTAGGTTGTTGCATCACATGAGCCAAAGCAAATATGTTTTAATTTCACCATCTTAATTTAGCTTATATAGCTTTTAACTTCCTTGATTTAGCCATCGAGTGACTAAAATTGGATAACCACATTGAAAAATCTCTTTTTTAGTGATCATGCACACCTCAACATGCATTTTAGTCACATCCATGCCATATGCACTTTAAACCCACTATTTTCATCTCATTTGTTTTTTTTTACTACATAATTGTCATTTTCACAGTCATTTCATGGCATGTGTTCATACAAGATACAATATGCTCAAATGTTTATCAAGACACACATATTATAGCATAACTTAGTGTTGTAATGACTTATATGGGCTTAGTATGTGTGTAGAACACATTATAGCCCCAAACTTCATCTTTATGTGATTTTAATCATATTTATCACCAAACACAATGAGTATGACATGCATGTGCAACATTTCCACGTTTCATGATTTTGTATGCACATA
Organism: Hura crepitans; assembly: GCA_948208565.1. Lineage (NCBI taxonomy): Eukaryota > Viridiplantae > Streptophyta > Magnoliopsida > Malpighiales > Euphorbiaceae > Hura > Hura crepitans. The sequence goes on from CANXYI011853855.1 coordinate 9,537, forward strand.
CATTTCAAATTATCATTTGGCCATGCATTCCATTCATCCATAAATTACATTGGAAATCCACACTATATACACGACCAAAATCACATATTCCATTCACAAAAATTCATACACATAGTTGAAAATGCAAGCTTACATGGCTTAATAGATCATTCGGCAATTAAGCCTCACAACCTTTATTTCACTACTTTTTCATCAAAATATATACTAATTATGTATTATTACATACTTGTTCATACCACTAAAATAATATAACATTCATTCATTATAGGCATAATGACACTTACATGTAACTCTACATATTATTATGCAACTCCATTTCAAAATCCTACCATGATTTCATATTAGCCATTACTTAGTATATGTCATAACTAATTTACACTTAAGTGGGACATATATAAGGTTGGTCTTATAATCTATTTCAGCCAACATGCATGTTATGGCCTCAAACACCATTCAAGCCTTATACATGATTTAAAACACATTTAACTTATCATAAATCATGCTTAAATCTCATTGACATGCATAATCTACATCATTTCCATAATATACCTACTTGGCAGAATAATACACATTTGAAACATATTAAGTTCCATAATCATTTTTAAGCATCCAACCACTCAAAAATGTGTCATTTAAGTTTAGTTCTACCAATTTAGACATTAGAACATTTAATAGTCACATTAAGCATATATACCTTATTTTATCCATTTAATGTACATTATGGCATTATAACCACCAACATGGATTTCCTATGATATCTAAACATTTATCATCCTTTAAATTACATATTTATACATTTTATAAGCCACATAGCACACTAAATGCCATATATTCACCAAATTTAGCATTTATTACATTTTCACATTTTTAAGCATAATATGGAATTTAATGCACTCAATTTAATTTTGCATAATTTCTTTTGATTACACATATCGAGGACGTTATAATGCAACTCAAGGCTTGTCTATGCCTTCGACTTCCCTTTGCCTTGTGTTTTGTCGAAAGTTCCAAACATAACATTGATAAATCTTCTAAAAATTGTAGTAAATCAATTGAAACTCAAAAATAAAATCTAAAATGGTTTAATTGCTCTTAGGCACTTATAGAATATGAGAAAAATGGTAGATTTCATAAAAACTCACTTGAACCAAAAATGGTTAATATTCATGAGGGTTTTCAAATCATGAAATTAAGTGATTTCCTTCATATTTTTTGCTCCTTAAGTATCCTAAAGGATGTAAAGGCACTTAATTGATTTTAAGTTGGGCTAAAATAACCTTAGAAGAAGGAGAAGGAAGCAAAAAATGAGTGAAGAGGGAAAAAGAAGACAACGGCTTCTATGGAGGAGAGAAGAGAGATAAAGAAAAAGAAAATGTCGACAAATTTTAAAAGAGTTTGACTATATATTTATTTCTAAAAATAATTATATTTATCCCCAGTTTCTCCTCTTTTTCTTCTAATTTTCTTCCCCTTTCAAACCCACTTAAATGTCATTTTTATTTATAAAATTCACTTTTATGCCCCATAATTCTCTAAAAATCAGAGCTTAAAAAATAAGAAAAATCAATAAAAATCACTAGTTTTAATGTTAACCAATTTTTGTATATCTAAAAATTCCAATTCCAGTGGCAATGGGCTAATTAGAATTTTTAAGTATCAGGTTGTATTAATCCTAGAATTTTGAGCAACTTTTATATATTTTACGATTCGGTTAAAGCTAGGTCACTATTCAAATGACACTATCGTAAAACTTAGTCCTTGTTTCTAACCATCTAAATAACCTTGTTTTAACTTCAAATTTTCCTTTAAATTATATTATAATTAGTACTTCAATTTAGTTAAATTACTATCCCCTACCTTGGGAAAACATTATTCACATCTCAAGAAGTACTATTCATAACACCAGGATTTTATTAGGAGTTACAAACCTAACCTTCAAAAGACTATTATATGCCAAAATACTAGGATTTCCCATCAAATTCCTCTGTCACCATAATCTGCTCTATAACAAAGCATGGCTTATTAGAGCTAGATAGCATAACTAGCTTTATCTTTGCACTTGTCAGATTATCCCGTACAAGTACGAGAGTGGCCAATGCATCTACCATATGATTTTTTTCCCTTGTCAAAAGATGAAAAGTGCAGACCTTAAACTTTGAGCATAATTGACTTAAGAATTTTGCATATATAACTAATTTGTCTTCTCTTATCATCTATTTTCCTAAAGCCTTATATACTACTGGTACAAAGTCTCTATATAGTTCTATAGACTTTGATCCTAAAACCAATATAATTTTTAATCCTAAGATAGTATTTTGCCAAATTATAGGTTGCTCAAAAATTTAACTTCTTTATAAGTGGGATTATTTCTCCCTCTAAGGTAAC
>CANXYI011853865.1:0-14751 GCA_948208565.1 Hura crepitans
CAACTGTCCGAGTCTCAAAATATTTTTATCTCCGGAATTGAAAGTTTATGACCTAAAAATAATTATTGGTTCTGCTAAAAATTTTAATTCCTTCATTTTGACCCTTTTCAGGCCCGTCAAAGTTTTATGAACAATATGCTATTTATCGGACTCGAAATGATGACCCGCACCACGGGGAACATCAATTGGGTTCCGAATGCACTGTTCATAAGATGTCGACCGGCGGTCGTTACATGGCCAAATGGAGTCACCCACCAAAACTTTAGAAGTTCACTAGTTACACCTAAAGTTTAATCATCATTTATACTAAATACCTTAGATATCATGCCATATACATTAACTAACATGCCATAACACCACTTCAAGCCATATACATACATATTTGCCTACATAAAGCTCTTAGCCAAGTGAAGAATTCACCCTTCCATGGATTCTTTTCATCCAAACATGATCCCAAACATTCATCACACACACTATTAGCTTAGCTATACACATAGTCCATCAAATTACATGTATAAACCACCTAATCTACCAATTCCATACAAGGTTCCTGAGCATCATTCATGGCAATTTAACCTCACATGCTTTGAATGGATTGGATTTACTTACCTCAATACAAAAGGAGTTAAAATCCACTATTCTAGCTTGAAGAAAATCTCTAAATTCTCACTTTAAGCTTGCCTTCCATACACACCACATCTCCTTCAAAAAATCACCAAAAATCACACACTCATCCAAATGAAATTGCAATTATATAGCTATTCTTAGAATTATCATATCCCCTAGGAATAAAATAAAAAGGGTTGAAACACTTACTCATAAGAAGTTGCCCTTTTTGGTCCATTTTGTTAACACCTTAAGCTTCCTTGAATTTTCTTGAGTTCTAGCCACTCCTATGGCCTTTTATACCTTCATAAATGAATTCCTCACATGTTAAGATGATTTTTAGTGCCAATGGATATAAGAAAAAGTTTGAGAAAGGTGATGAAAATGGTGATTTTGGCTGAAGATGGTGTCGACTATAGCAAAGAGGAAATAGAGGAATTTTGGTGGAGAGTGAGTAGAAATGGCCAAGTGGCCATCCATGTGTCAACTTGGCCCTTTTATAGTGGTTGAGTTTGCATGGGTGGGGTCCACACACCACCCAAACAACCCAAAAAAGCTTAATTTTGATAGAAACTTTGGAGAACTTTTAAAAATCACATGGACCTCTAAATGTTATTATTTTTATTTTAAAAATCCTCAATTGGTCCCATATAAAGGCTCATAAAATTTCACGACCAAATTCCACTGACATGATAGTCAACCAACTACCTCGATTTACATGCAAAACCCCAAAATTTTGAAAATTTGCAAACGACCTTTAAATTCAAAAATTCTTTCACCAATGGACTCAGTGGAATTTTTAACCTTCAAGGTATGGCATTTTCAAGTCTATCTGGGCACATCTTGGGTCATTCCCGATCCGACTCCATTTGAGCTTATAACCCATTAGGTTATAGCCTAAAATAATTTTTTAGTTCTACTCAATCTTTAAATTAAGTCAATTTCATATTTTTTGGCTCCTCAAAGTTTCATGACCAGTACCCCTACCTCGAGCCTCGTGAAGGTGACTCGACACTCCAGGACCACTTTACGGCCTTAGTGGCACTATTCACGGAGCCTCTAGTTATGGGCATTACATTAGGATTAAGAGTTAATTCTATAATCATGAAACATGGTAAATCTAATGAAGACTTTTTCTATTGGGAACAGAAATTATAGTTTAATAAGTTAAAAGCCTATAGAAGTAGAAAAAGACTAGTCCCAAAAGTAGGAATTGGAAAGCTTGCCTTGTCTCTCTAATGAAGGAGGAGCATGTGATGCTTCAACTTTAGGTATAAGTACTATTGTGATTAATACACGTAAGGGTGATGTGTTCCTACAAGTAGCAAATAAAGCAAAAGTTGTTGCATTAGCTATAGAAACATATAATTTGTTTTTACCTTTGAGACTTGTATTAGAACTTAATAATTGTTATTTTTTTCATCCTTAAACAAGAATATTTTTTATTTATCTTTTCTTATTGAACAAGATTATGATACTTTTATTAATAAAACTAAAGGTTGCTCAGTTTATAAAGACAATGTTTTATATTATTGTATATTGATTGTTAATTGAATATATATTCTTGATAATCAAAAGGAACTCTATAATATTAATACCAAGAGATAAAATGAGGACAACTTGAAACCATCTTTCTTATGGCACTGTCGTTTAGGCTATATAAATGAGAAGTACACATCTAAGTTACATAAGACTGGTGACTTAGATTCATTTGATTGTGAATCAATTGAAACATGCAAATCTTGTTTATTAGAAAAAATGACAAAGACAGCTTTTAGTGGAAAGGGTGAATGTGCTAATGGGCTTTTAGACCTCATATATATAGAAGTATGCAGACTATTATGCATACATGCAAAAGGTGGGTTTGTATACTCCATTTCCTTTATCAATGATTACTCTAGATATGGTATGTGTACTTGATGAAGTATAAATATGAAGCCTTTAAAAAGTTCAAAGAATTCAAAAATGAAGTTGAGTACCAGCTTAGCAGAAGTATTAAAACACTTTGATCTAATCGATGTAAAGAATATTTATGTCACGAATTTCAACGTTATCTAAGAGATAATGGTATATTAACTCAATAGATTCCTCTATATATAGCACATCATAATGGTGTATTTGAAAAGAGAAATCAAACCTTGTTGGGCATGCTTCGATCTATGATGAGATTTATAGAGTTGCCTAGATCATTTTAGGCTTATGTACTAGAAACTACTTTTTAACTTTTAAACAGAGTTCCATCAAAATCAATTGATGTTACGCTATATGAGATATGGTATAATAAGAAACCAATTCTTTCACATTTGAAAGTGTGGGGTTGCATCACCAATGTGAAAAAAATTATGTTAAATAAGCTCAATGCTAAATTTGACAAGTGCTTATTTATGGGATATCTAAAGGAGTCACTTAGATATTACTTCTATAATGCATTAGAACAAAAGGTGTTTTTTTTGCAAAGAATGCTATCTTCCTATAGAAAGAGTTTCTCTTAAGGGAAGATAGTAGGAGTAGAATCAAACTTAATGAAGTTCATAATCCATAAATATAAGCAAATCAACTAATTGACCCTATGTTCATTACACATAGTGATGATGTAGTAGTTGAACTAGTGGAAACATATGTTCCTAGACATTCTACTAGGGTTCACACTACTCTTAAGAGATATGGATTTCTCATATATAAGAGTAGTAAAGTAACCATTGTAAAAAAGGATGAGCCTTGTAAACTATAAGAAGATTTTGAAGAGTTTAGAATTGGAATTATGGTTAAAGCCAATGCAATTCAGAATGGATTCCATATATGACAACCAAGTATAGACTTTGGCTGATGCACTTGAAAGGATTAAACCTGTTAGGTGAAAATGGATCTTTAAGACAAAGACAAAGATAAATGGTAATGTTCTTACCCATAAAGCAAGGCTTGTAGCAAATTGTTATCATCAAAGGCAAGGAATTAACCAGTAGCTGTGCTTTAATCCGTTAAGATTCTTCTTGCTATTGCCACTTATTATGATTATCGGATATGGCAAATGGATGTGAAGACAAATTTTGTTAATGGAAACTTGTCAAAAGAGGTGTATTTGACACAGCCTAAAGAATTCACATCTACTAATAGGAAAAAGGTATGCAAGCTTTAATAGTCCATTTATGGACTGAAGCAAGCATCTAAAAGTTGAAACATTAAATTTAAGGAGGCAATAAAAAAGTTTGGTTTCTCATAAAATTCAAATAAACCATGCGTCTACAAGAAGTTTAGTGGAGTGCAGTCTTTTCCCTAGTATTATACATGGATGGCATATTAATCATATGAAATGATGTCTCTATATTTTAATCAATTAAGATTTGGATATCTAAGAAATTTTCCATGAAAAACCTTTGTGAAGCAACCTATATATTAGTGATTTGGTTCTATAGAGATAGATCTAAGAGGTTAATTGGTATTTCATAGTGTACATACATATACAAGATGCTAAAGAGGTTTGCCATGGATCTCTCAAACAAAAGACTCAGTCTAGTGACTCACGAAAAAATATTTTCTAAGTTTATGTGTCTTAAGACATAAGAGGAGAGAGAATGTTTAAGTAAGATCCCATATGCCTTAGCTGTAGGATCTATCATGTATGTTATATTATGTATTACACCTAATGTAGTATTTGCTCTGAGTGTCACAAGCAAAATCCAAACCAACTATGAAGAAGAATATTAAGTGTTTGTCAAGAATATCCTTAAGTACTTGAGAAGAACTAAAGATTTAATCTTGGTATATGGAGAATTGGATTTGCAAGTAAGTGAGTATACAGATGCTAGCTTTTAGTCTAATAAAGATAATTGCAAATCCCAGCTAGGTTTTCTATACTTATTTACATGAGGTACAATTAGTTGGAAGAGTTCCAAAGAGGATACAACTGTAAACTCAACAACTGAAGCTGAGTATATTATAGCTTCCAATGTAGCTAAGGAAGTAGTGTGGGTCAGAAAGTTTATCATTAAACTAGGAATGGTACCAACCTTTGATGACTCAATACCTTTGTATTGTGACAGCAATGGGGCAATTGCATAACCTAAAGAATTACAGTCTCATTAATGATCCAACCATGTACACAAGCATTACTATCTATTCAGAGAGATAGAAATAAGGCAAGATATAAAGATTGAAAGAGTCCCCACTGATTAGAACATTACTAATCCTCATACTAACACACTATCATAAAATAGATTTGATCTCTATGTAAATAATGTTTGTATTAGATACATGGGGGATTGACTCTAGTACAAGTGTGAGATTATTAGATGTATGCCCTAAAGCTTGTATGTAATAGGGATATTTTATATATATAATAAATATTTGTTTATAATAAAGGGTTTCTTTATTACAATAGTGCATATGTTAATTCATTTGTGTGATATAATCTTAAACTATGTAATAAAGTCCTTAGTATATTCACAATACAGAGGAAATGATAAAGTGTTCATAATATAAGATTCTTATTACATGCAAATTTGAAATGCCAAAACTTTCCTGAGTTATATTATTAACAAAATGGGATATTATTAATGCAAATAGACTAGCACATGTTATGCTCTTTAACCTAGTAAAATAGTAGTTCTCACAAGCTATAAGCATGGTGATGCATGGAGGTAACATATGGATACTTTTTTGAGAAACAAGTTTATTGGAGACCTAACATAAGATGTTCACATAGATACCTAATCTATGTCAGTAAAACTATCTCATCATATCAATTATGCATATACCTTCTGACTTAAGATCACTAAAGTTCTCTTAACTATTAAGAACTATACTTTGATTCTAGTGCTTTTACATCACCATGATGCATACATGGCTAAGTGATTGGGTATAGGTCGAGATACATGAAGGTAGTTAAGTGATCAATAAAGGATTCACCACCTCAGATTATAATAGGGAGTTTATCTCACTGTACTAATATGCCTCTATTCTGAGAATCTTTAGCCAAAGTGAAATGCAAGTGTGAATGAAATTGACAAGGGAATTTTTAGAATAAAGGAACTAATAATAGAACCAACATGATTAGACATACTTGATTAAGCATTTAGTTGACACAATTCCATACTCAAATCTAAATGAGATAAAGTATGTTGAAAAGATGAATTACATGGTAACTATATATAGAAGGGTTAAATCAAATCACTTAACTTTTTGACACTGGGTGTGACACCCCCTACTAGATTCTTGAAGAAACCCGACAGGCAATGCACTTCCTGCAAAGTCACCCCTCCTAAAATTGCTCCAAGGGTAAACTCTTTAACACTTATAGACTATTTTAGAACTTTATTAAGTATTACTTAAACTTTCTATCTAATCCTTAATCATATTCATTTATGGTTTAACAGACTTAGAAAACCCATATACAAATACTTAACAAGTTATAGAAAATTAGGCAGTACAACGGCTACTTATGTGACATACCAAAATTTTTTCACCTACTAAAAGCACTTCTATAGACAATCATTCCATTCAACCACCATCTGGACCCTTTTAGTCCCCCAGTCAACATCAACACATATCAAATATATATCAAATCACACATATATAGGGCTTCAAGCCCACAGTTATCAAAACCTTAAGCAACCCAAATAAACAAAGCACCTATTTATATATATCACATCCATGTTTTATATATAGACATAATAGCTCCTAAGCATGCTAACCCATACCTGTAGAATTTACATGAGTGCCACTACTAAAAAAACAACTCTATTTACCCTTCAACACTTGTATTGCTACACTACATGATTATTGAGGGTAGTCTACTTATCCTTGCTACCTGCATAACACAACATGGGTACCCTGAGCATAAACTTAGCGATGAATTTAAACCATTTAAAACATGCCACATGCATTAACAAACATAAGCAAATATAAAACAATGTTCTAGTTGTAGTATGTGGGTGATATGCCAAGTGAATAATGCCATTCAAATGATAAGCATGTTTACTTCAAAATTACCAAAATGTCACTGTGTCTTAATTATTAAATTAACTATCATAAATTATCATCAATAATTCTAGATTTGCATTTTCTTTTACTTTAATTCTATTTTATAGGCCCAACTAGGTAGATGACACTTATAGACACTAAACCAAGAGGGAACTAAAAGAGTGTGTAGTAGCCCACATTTTGGACCCCTATCGCTGCACTAGCCTAATATAGCCATAGGGATCAGTTCATAGGAATATCCCAAAGGGTAAAATAATGAGTAATTATGCATAGGGATTAGTCTGTAGACCTTTCAATGGCAACTTATGTGATGCCCTAAATATTCTAGTGTTGTATTAGCAAGGTACCTGAGGCACAAAGAGGATCTTTAATGCTCTAGGAGGCATGAGGTTTAGAATGCAAGGCATGAAATATATTTTCTAATGCTAAAGGCCTTTATCAGGGGAAATTAATGACAATTAAATTTAAAAAATGGCAGAGCTAGAGGAAGGGAAAAGAAATTGTTATTATTATTATATTGAGGCCTAGAAGTGCTACAATTTATGATAAAATTTAATTGACTAATTTATTCATTAAGGGAAAAAAATAACATAATAATGGTAAAATAAAATAAATATGGAAATTAATAATAATTGGTGAAATGGCAACTTAAGGGGGCAAATTTGAAATAATTAAAAGAAAGAAAAATATGTAGCCTTGGGACTAAATTAAAAGAATTGAAAGATAGAAGGCCTAAATTAAAGTGGATGAAAAGAGAAAGGATAAAAATAGGAATTTGCCACTCAAAGGTGAAGTAGCAGTAAAAGAAATAAAATAAAAAAAAAACAAAGGGGGCAACAAGGAAATAGGACAGCAAAAGGGAAAACGAAGAAAAAGGAATAAAGAAAAGAATAAGAGGAGAAGAAAGGAAGAGAGGCTGGTAGTTACAGCCAGCATTAGTGGTGGCACTAGGCAAGCATGGATGATGATGATAGCTTACAGATGGAGGGATTCAGTAATCGGCTGCAGTGATAGAGAGGAAAAAAAGGGACAATAGACCTATGGTAAATAGGTAAGGAAAATTTCTACTCTACTATAGTCTAGTTTTTCCCATAAATGATTTATGTTATATTAGGATAATTAAGAAAGAGATGTTAAAGATGTTTGAAATGAAATCAAGGGGAAGTGGGACACTAAAATTACTGCTGAAATGAGGTGATTTTAAGGGGAAAATTGAATTAGGAGTTATGATTTTTAGATTTAGTTAGGGCTAAAACTTATTTTTGTTTAGGAGTAGTAGAGAGTGTTTTAGCCAAAATTTTCTATATAAATGTCAAAATAATGTGAAACCAGTGGAAAAATGAAATCTAATACATAAGGTTATAAGTTTGTAAAAGGAAGTTTTCTCTAATGTTGTCTAAATTTTGTCCAAAAATTCCTATCAATAGAGGCATCTACATTATCTACAAAATTTTGGGAATGTAAGGAATAGTCTCCATTCATTAGGCCATAAGTCCTAATATAAGTGTCAAAAATGTGTGAAACTCAAACCAAATTAAACTAGACACATAGGACTAAAAGTTTTCTCTAGAATTCTTGAATCAATTATGTACTTAGTATGCTAAAAAATGTGATACAAGTTGAGTTTTGAATTCTAGAACTAATAGATTGTCTTAAGAGTAGCTAAGGGTAATTAGGCTATAACTTTCTGTATAAAGGTCAGAATAATATGAAATGAAATTCTTATGAAATCTAACCCATAGGAGTATAACTTTGTAGAATAAAGTTTGCTCTAATTAAGTCTAGTTTTTGCCTAGAAATTTAAACAAGGGAACGACACTAGTGCTGTCTGCAAAGTGCTAGAACCTAAAGAACTAAAAAGGTGATGTAAGAAAGGAAATACATATGGGAAGTGAAGTGGACTAAAATAAAGAGTACCACGCACCAATAGGTATGTGTAATTGATGAAATGTATATGTGTTGGTATGTCAAATTGCAAAAATGTGTGTACTAGTGCCAAAATGTGTTGGTGGGTTATGAATGTGTGCAATATGTGTGTTGATATTTAAGTGGTGCTTGTTATGTGGAAGTGCATACACCATGTGCTTGAATGTTTAAGTTGTGCTTATGGCATATGCCTTATATAATAATGGGTAATAATGCTTATGTGTGTATAACTTGGGATTGAGGTGTAATGGTCTTTAGGCATAATAAAGGCATGCGTTATTGCAATGAAGTTGTGATTTCTTTCCTTGCATGTATAAGTTCATTTCAAAATAGAGTATAGGTTTTCCAGTGTAAGGCCGAGGGAATAAGAACCCTTAGGTACAAGTGCATAGTCATATTGTTAGGAGTCACCTGTAAATATTAGTATTAATTTACTAAGTAATGAATGTAAATTATAAGGTAAAAAGAGGAACTAAGTGCTTGATAATTATAAGGTGTTAGTGTAAGAATTATGGGTAGCTTAAAGAAGGCTTTAGTGGGTATAGCAATAGGGTCTATGTTCGATATAAAAGAATCCTATGGGTAAAGTATGGACTTGAGCTAATACTTTAGTTAATCAAATTATGGTAAAATTTTATAAGATTGAACATTAAAACAAAGTAAAGGCGTAACACTGAGCTTAGCAGTTACAGAGAATGATAAATACTAAGCACATACTAAATTAATCACAAAAATAAGAAAAATGCTTAAGAAAGGTGACATTTATGTGAATGATGAAAATGGTGCATGATGGGGCCAAATGCCTCTAATGTGTGATGAATATAATTTTTGTGTTATTATGGCATAATGTGAAGGTATAAGTAATACATGTGAAAATTGGGCATAAATGCATTTCAGTGTGCCTTAATGTGATTAAATGATTGAGTATGCAGACATGGAAGTGATCGAATGCCACCTAGACTTGAGTATGGATTTTTGCCATATAAAGATACACTATGTGACTTAACATCAATAAGTGCTAATATTGTGTGTAATATGGCATGCTTATATGAGTTGTAGCTTTTATGCATATTCATGATCAATTATGCAATATAAGATATGAATGCAAGACATTGATGAGAATTTATTTGTGCTCAGGATTATGAACTAGAAAGGCTACGAGTGATATGAAAATAAGAATAATAATGATGTGCTACTCACTCAAATACATATGTATAAAATAATGAGGGATTTAGGGATCATGAGTGATATATAATGGAAAATGAAAATGTTATAGTCACTATGTGAATACACACGATGCGATAATGAATGATGTTGCCGCTATAGGCACGACGTGCTAAGAAAATTATTGGTGTTCATATTGATTATGACACTTATAAAGATTGATGTTTAGGACCTTCTAGTGATCTTATACCCTATATGATGAATCAAAAAGGAAGATGAAAGGATAATCTAGGTACATAGTAATAAGAGATTCTATCTCAGAATTTTTGATAAAATGAAATTAAATGCTGGATTGCAATAAGCCCATGCAAGTTAGATAGTTTATTGAATAGGTAAATTGGTCTCCTAAAGATTAGCAATTGCTAGATTGTCTATTTATTAGACTAGGTAGGTGCAACAGTTAGGGTCCCTAAGATAGGCCACTACACTAGTTTACTAGGCACATTAAGCTGATGCAGTGGTTAGGGTCTACAAGATAGGCCACTGTACTATGTTGTGATGACATGACATGATGATACGAATATTTTGTCTAGTATTAGGGAGGTTCGAGACCTTACTATCAGACCAGGCCGATGCAATGGTCGGGCTCAACAAGATGGGCCACTTCACTAGTCTCCTAGGTTGATAGAGCAGTTGAGATTCGTAGGATGGGCTAATGCACTAGGGCTTATGTAGAGCCTGAGGTTCATACTATAAGGCCACTGCACACCTTTTAAATCCCTATAATCTAGTCACTAAACCTCTGTCTATCAAGTATAAGCCACTCAAATAGTAATATAATGAAAGGACCTAAAAGTGAAATAGTGTGATAGATGGGATAACAATATAAAAACAAACTCTATGACCAGTGATAAAAGATGAAATAAAGAATTATGAGTGCATGAGAGTTCATCGTGATAAACATAAGATCAACTGTAAATAAATGTGGTATAGTATGTGACTTATGGTATAATGGAATGTAAAATACCTAAACCCTTAATGAAAATGTTATCAACCTTTGTAATAAGAAGCATTAGTAATATAGAGGTTCCATAACTTAACACTATTAGGAAAGAAAAAATAAGATAATTTCTAACTTTCAATAATAGACACTAAATCCCACTTACGGCTCATGTAATTGATAGGATAAGGGCCTAAGTAGAGTGAAGGAATAACCTCAAATTTGCTAAAAAGACATGTTATTGTGCATAATTAATAAAAATCTACATGTAGGATACCCTTAGATCTATAACCCTCGTGTGTGCTCATATGTAAAAGTAACTAAATGGAAGTGAAGTTTATAAAGGAAAATTGGTATTAGTAGCAGATCTAAGTGGGAACTATAATATAATTGAATGTGCATGTCTTATGATGTATAGATACACTAGTAGTCATTAAAATCATGCATGTATGCTTGATATGGGTTAGTCATCAAATTATATAGATAGTATAAAAGACTTTAAAGACAATGGGTGAGGAATTTAGGTTATGTACATGATAGTTTTCAATATGTGTGCTTGCCATTTAAGTGGTTAAATTAAGTAAGGTTTGTGTGTGATGTTGAGTTGCATGTGCTAATTTGAGATTGCATGCTAAGTGGTAAAGAGTGTGTGCACGCATGTAAAATAAGTGGCTTATGAATGTATGAACTAAAATTTATGTGCCATTGTGTGTGTGGTGTTTTAAAGTATGTATGTATGTATGTATGTATGTATATTCCATTGAGTACACCATTGAGCGTCTCACTCAGTGTACTAGCTTTTTACTAGTGCATAGATAGAGTGATTGATAGGGAAAGATGCTAGAAAAAGATGGGCAGCTATTAGAAGGTTCCATATGGAGCAAATTTGAGATAATGGGGTAGACTTACTGAGAGAAAGAGGTTTATATAAAATAAATTGTATTTGAGAAGGTAAGGTAACCTATAACTTGTATGAAAAGTTGTGTAATTGTCATGGCAATGTAGTAGCAATATTATTGATGTAATATAGATTGTGTAAAAATAAGTCTTGATATAGAGTGTAATTTTTATGTATTTGAAGATCCAAAATGGGTTGTTTAACGATTGCCTTAATGTATTAGAGATGTATATGATATAATTATGAATAGATAAAAATACCTTAAGCTGTGTTTGAGGCATGTATGAAATTTTAGATGATGAACTTACACTGAATGATTGGATTGTATGCTTATTTAGGGGATCAGGAGGATCCATTGAGATTGATTATGCTAATTTGAGATTATAAAAGTGCATTTTTTATAGTTATAAATTTTTGGTTTTCACTCCAATCAACTATGATGCTACCAAAATTCCATTAGACTGGATAACTAGCTAGGTTATTAGATCCGTAAATCCTTTATTCAACTGGGCTTACTAGCTAAGTAATGGGTGTTACAATTTTATTGGTAGTAACAATTGGCAGTAAAGGTTTCATGAGTGCCAAAGGATTTGGATGTGCCAAGTAAGAGAAGGAAAGGTATGTAATGGGTTAGAGGTGTAAGAGAAGGTAAGGTATGTAATGGGTTAGAGGTTGATGTTAGTAAGGACCTTAGTATCAAAGAAGGGAAAAACTAGAAGCTGAGACCTCTATATTGGGTCACAAGTAGAAATTAGAGAGTTGATATGGGAATACAGGCTTATAAAGAGAATTTTAAGAAACCCTGAGGCTATTGCCATTCTGGTACCGATCGAATTTGGTTAGGACTATATGGCCAAAGGAAGGATGAAGGTCGAAAGCCAAGGATCTTATGACAGATTTAGAATATATGTGAATAGTGTCGAGAGGTGAATATAGAATTTAAGTCATATCCAAAAAGGCTAATAAGAGGAGATTTAGCTAGGAAAGGGCTATACTTAGAAAGATAGTGAAGAATGACAATGTTGTACAATGAGGAGACAAGGTAAGAATTGAGTTTAAGCCTATACCTATAGAAAGCAAGTAGGAGGGAATCTAGTATGATAGGCAAATACTTAAAAAGATAGTAAAAGGACACCAGTATGGCGTAACTAGAGAATAAGATGAATGGTATTGGAATAGTTAGTGACACTAGTATAGGTAAGCATAGTAAGGATAACATAATAGAGTTGAGATTATAAGGACAACTGTCATGATCCCCAAAGACCAAGGCTATCTTTTCCTTTATTTCCATTCATTACTAGACTTAGGCATTGCATTTTTGTAAACTGAATCTTGATATTTTGCATTAACACATTTCCTTGTGCATAACATTCTTTGTCTTTACATACATATGATACAATTAAGCATGGCATCATGATAGCTCTAATGTGAAAGGACTTGACAGAATTACGAAGGATAAAAGTCACTAGAAAGAAACCTAAGTTGAAAGAAAAAGGACATCAGTATCATTAAAAGTAAGTAGGTAAGGAATGGCTAAGAAAAATGAACAACATAGTTGTAAATGATTAGAGTAGATCCTTAGAGATGCTAAAGGAGAGAACCATAAGACATAATTTTGAAGGGGAAAAAGGTCTGAGCCCTGAAGATAGATGGAACTAAATATATAGGGGAGCTTAGATAAGGAAGCTATCGAAAGGGTTTTATATAGATATAGGGATAGAAGCCCTAATCAAAGTTGTGCAATAAAAGCCCAGTGGTATGTCCCCTCATGAAAGTATTCAAAAGTAGCTATCTGTTGAGCATGGGAGTCAGAGACTCTCATGAAGATTCTAAAAGGGGAAGCTAAGTGAAAGCTAAAAGGACCTAGAGTTCCTAAAAATAAGCACGTAAGCCAAAGCTAGGAGGAATAAGACACACTCCGAGGGTTATGTAAAGAGTAAAAGAAGCTAAGAGATGTACTAAATAGACTTAATAAAAGCAAAAGAAGGACAAATGGTTAGGTTAAATCCTAAGAGGGAAAGTACAAAAGGCAAAAAAGTGGCACAATCAAATAGTTAGTAGAGGCTAAGTTGAACTGGAGAAATGTGAGTTGGTCAAGGATCAAATAAAAATCATTAGGCAAACTCAAGAATTTTGAGGACAAAATTTCTTAAGAGGGAAAGAAATATGATGCCTCGAATATTCTAGTGTTGTATTGGTAGGGTACCTAAGGCGTAAAAAGGAACTTCGACACCCGAGGGGGTATAAGGTTTGGAGTGCAAGGCATAAAATGTATTTTCTAGTGCTTGAGGCCTTTATCTGGGGAAATTAATGACCACTAATTTAATAAATGGTAGAGCCAGAGGAATGGAAGAGAAATTGTTATTATTATTTTATTAAGGCTTGATAGTGCCACAATTTAGGAAAAAATTTAATTGATTAATTTATTCATTAACGAAAAAATAATAACATAATAATGGTCAAATAAAATAATTATAGAAATTAATAACAATTAGCGAGATGGCAACTTAACGAGGCAAATTTGAAATTATTAAAAGAAAGAAAAATATGTAGCATTAGGACTAAATTAAAAGAATTGAAAGATGGAGAGGCTAAATTAAAGTAGATGAAAAGAGGAAGGATAAAAATGGCAATTTGCCACTCAAAGTTAAAGTGGCAGTGTAACACCTCCTGCCTATTCTCGAAGAAAATAGGTAAAGTGTGCTACTTCCTTTAAGGTCACCTATCCTTGGATATCCCCTAAGGGCTTTTCATTTAACTTCCATTTGGGTTTCTCCTATTCAGTCTAGAAATTCCATTTTACAGTTATGGTGGTCTGAGGTAACTTTTTAGGCACATGACATTGCCATGCTTGATCTTACTGCTACATTTCAGTTTGAACTGTGATTATAGCTAGAAGCTTATTTCACCCAGTTATAAGCTATCCTACTGGCTAACCAAACATCATAACATTTAACTACCCACAGCAACATGCATGAGTGCCCTTATCTACTGTAGCATCATATCTAATCAGACAATATCATACCTGGTCAGTCATCGACTATACTACTGACCATTTTCGTCCTATCTTTCCAATCTACCACCTATGCATCGGACACCCGATACACTGAGTATGCACTCAGTGGTGAATTTAACCAAACATACTATGCATTACTATCACATGTAAGCACACACAATT
>CANXYI011853931.1:0-14872 GCA_948208565.1 Hura crepitans
ATATCACCTAATTTGCAAAAATTACCTAGTATACCATCCACACACTTTATATTGACTATTGTACTATTATTGCATGTGAACTATTGCATATAAAATGTTTTAAGTTCATTAAATTCACCACTAAGTTTTATACTCAGCATACTAGTGTTTTTTGTGAGCAGGTTGTCAAGATCAATAGTTTAGCCTCAAAGATCATGTAATGTAGCAGCATAAAGTTTGATGGGTATGTAGGGTCTTTTTCCTTTGTCTAGTCAAGTTAACACTCATGTACATACTATAGGTTATAGGTTAGCATGCTTAGAGGCTACTTATGTCCATATATAAAAAAGATAGGTGTGATTTATATAAACAGGTAGTTAATCTAGATGGCTTATTTTTATGATTTTTGATAATTGTAAGCTTGAGGCCTTTGTGTTTGTAAAGAGTGATTGATGTATGATGATGTTGATTGGGGGACCAAAAGAGTCCAGAAGGAGGTGAAATGATATTGCTATTGTTAGAAATGCTTTTACAAGTGAAAAAAATTTTACCATGTCACCTGGGTTGCCGTTGTGCTACCTAATTTTTTGTAACAAGTAGAGTGTCTATAAAATGGGTTTCTAGGGCTATCATACCATACATAAACATGTTTAAGTGTTAAACTAAAAGCTTAAGCAAAACATGATAATGTTTTAAAATAGCCTATAAAAGTTAAGGAGTATACACCTAGAGCAATTTTAAGATTGCTGACTTGGTAGGAAGTGCATCACCTATTGAATTTCTTCGGTGATCCAGTAAGGGGTGCCTCATGTATAGTCTTCCTTAAAATCCATTTATTAGGCCCATATCCAAGGAAACACATACACTATGGATGATGGAGTATCGATGGACCACAAAGGCCCTCAGGACCATGTAAGCCCTATATGCATCATACCCGAAGGTTAGAAATCATCATAAAACCTAAGGTAAAACATTGGGTAGGCCAGTACAACATTCATGAACCTGAAGGCTCATCTACTAATATGGATCCAAAGATCAAACATATTTTGAGTCTAAGATTAAGCGTAGCATGAATCAATAGACATAACATAGCATGAGGGCTAGAAAGACCCTTTATGAATCTAAAAGTCCTTCTACCAATGTGGATCTGATTATGAAAGATATAAGCCTATGGGTTAGAAATTTAGTGCACTCATAGACCAAATACATTACAACTCAAAGGCTACATAAGAACCCATCGGTTCACATATCATAACCTAAAGGCTACGGAGGTACCAAAGAACCCTAGTAGTTACTATCACTCCTAATTTACCAACTAACCTATCTGACTAGGCTATTTACTTATATGGGCCACTAAACCAATTTACTTTCAATTTCAACATCTTAAAATTGATTCAGTAAATTTTATCTTTAATTTGGTCAATACATGACCTTAAGGAAAATAATTGTTCTATACCATTTATTAATCCCCTTATATTATCATTCATGTAACATGATTACATTGATTAACACATCAATATATCCATCTTTAATGCATAATGGACTAATCATGAGTACTTTACTCTTTTAATCTCTTTAGGCCATTCTTAATCATGAGTACTTTACTCTTTTAATCACTTTAGGCCATTTTTGCCTTATATCCATATTATTATGCTCTATATACACAATGGTTGCTTAAAATAACCATTAATTATGATATTAGGCTTTTCAGCCATATCATAAGCTCATCATGCATTATGACATTTCCCAACAACCATATGTTATCCATATTGTCATTTCATCTTTCTCATGCCAATAGTTCATATATATATATATATATATATATATATATATATATATATTTCAAATAGGTTTGCATCATATTAGGCATGTAATTCTAGGTTCACATAACCATTCCCATTTAATGGTCATACATTATTCATGACATACATAATAAGCAACATGCACACATCTATATGCCATAAGCTATTTAGCTACAGTCATGACAAATGCCATATCATAACTCAAGTTTTAAAGGCACCCATGTCAACTTTCATCATAGTAAAGGCATAGTTATACATATATGCACATTCATTATCACATATGCTTATTCATAATACATATATTATGCTTAACTTAGGCAAATTGCATCATTAACATATTTGTATTTCATACCACTGATCCATACTATTACTTAATATGCATAATTATCATTATAAATCAATTTAATTAAATTCCATAACACATTGTATCATGGTCTTATTCATGGAACACATCTTATGTTTATTCATTATGCTTTTATGATTTAGGCCTTTATATATTAACATGCTATTACAAATCACTCATGGTTTTGGTCACTTTCATACATTTATAACATGTCTTTATATATTATCTCATCTTATAAATTTATGAGCCAAAATTTGAGTACATGACTCAATTATATTTATCATCAGAGAGCTTTGATCAAGAAACATTATTCTTTCTTACATAACCTTCCATTATATTTCATTATGATTGCCCTAGTGCTTAGCTTCATTATCATATTAACAATGCACCTAAATATGACATAATTGGCCTGAAACAACATTAAGCATACTTATCATTCAGCCTTATCATGCTTTAAACATATGTACTGCTATTCTCATCATTCATCATAAAAATCATGTATAATATAACTTATTAGGCCAACCAACTTTAAAATAAGCTCATATCCATTATACATAGCCTGAAGAGTTACTATAGAATTGTGGCATCAAACATACACCATTTGGGCAACATGCAATACACACACTCCAACATTAATTAATCACTTTAAAAGCATGATCTTATATAAAACACATTGACATTTCATTAACATCATAACACCTATACATCATAAGAAACATACATACACATTTTACATGTTAAACACATACTATTCAAACTCAAAATTGTAGGCACTCATATTATAAAGAATACACTTACTTGAATAAAATCAAAATAATCTTTAAAGCAACCATTAACCTTCTCTAATCTTTTCCCCTTGCTTCCTCCTTATCTACTCTTTAACATAACCTCAATCTAGAATTAAAAATTCACAATAATTAAAATATGTATCAAATCATTTAATTAACCTTATAAAACTCTTATTGGTACCCAATAGACACCTTAAAAATTACAAAATCCTCAAAACAATGACTCATGCAATATTCAGTTACTATTAATCCAAAACCTTATCAAATTCACAATAATAAATATAACCATCAAATTCACAAATTGACTTAATAAATATCTTATTAGCATCCCATTTTATCTTAGAAAATAATCAAAGCTTGAAAATAAATAATTTTTCCCATACTTAGTCACTATTCATCCATAATATTGGAATATTCATAATAATTTAAACATGTATCCATATCAATGTCAAACTTAATATATTTTATTTCAAAACCTTAAATTACTCCAAAAAAAATATTAAAACTAAAAAATAAGTAATTGCCCAATTTCGGGTTAATATTCACTCGTACATAACCCATCCAAAATTCCCTCTATTTTCTATAATTGAGCCCTTAAATATGATGTTTAAACCATGTAGAAGCTAAAATCATATAATAAAAGGTTGATTTGGTGTGTGGTTTGGTAGAAATTTAGAGAAGAAAAGCTTAGGAAGCCCTAAAATGGCATCTTTGCCATTGACATGAAAGATAAGAAAATAAGAAGGAAAAATGCTATTAGAAATATAAGGTTTAGCTATTGGAAATAGGTTTATATGCCAGCAATCAATGGATAGGATTTAATTTTAAAAGGAGATGCAAGGGCCTATATTAAAGCCTAGGCAAAAATCCTTTATTTCTTACATTAATCTTCTGTTTATTCTTGTTCATCCATTCTTCCATTCCAACATCAATTTACATTTATTGTGGTCTTAAATAATCATAAACATCATTCCTTAATTGCTCTAATAGATCTATGCTCAAAAACCTAGAAAATTCTATTAAAATCACATTTTTCATCTTTACTCAATTTTCACATCTTTCAGTGATTGCTATTAACCCACCAGTGGGTTAATATGCAAAATTGTGAGGTCAGACTTTAAAATAATAGCCTACTAGTTGGTTAATATGCAAAACTCCCTAATGATGGACTTTTACAAAATAGCCTACCAATGGGCTAATATTCAAAACCATATGCTTAGACTTTTAAACTTTAACCCATTTGGCTTCTATTTTATAGCATTAGTGTTTCTTGTCATAACTACCTTTAAATAAATAATTCCATCTATGTTTATGTTTATCTTTGTATCATATGATCTCTTTAACCATATTCCTTACCATAACTTATGCCATTTAACTAGCTTAGAGACTTTATTTTAAATCCACACATCAATAAAAAAAATATTCTAATGAATACCTTTAACCTGATTATAGGTTAACATACAAAAATAGAGAAGACAGACTTTTACACATTAACCCGCTAGTGGGCTAATATTATTTATGAATGGACTTCACAAAAAATTTTAGATTATACCTTAACTCGTCTGTGGGTTAATATACAAAACCATAAGGTTATACTCCAATTTTATAGCATTAGTGAGACACTAAATCTTACGTAGCCCTATTCACATCCTATAAAGTACTATTCACAATATTAAGATTTTTAGGCATTACACCTCATGGCATTTATACATGCCTACAAACACAGAATACTTAAATAGCTATTATTATCCCTAATTGACTAGTCAAGCTATCTTGTAGGTATTTAATAGATATAGATTTAGCCATTTTCCATGTTTCATATCGAGTATCATCACAGTTAGTTATGCTTTTGCCTTTCATCATTTCGATATCAATAATGTGTTGTAGAGTCACTTAATGCACATAGTCATAGTTATTTATCTATTTAGTCTTATTTACAACATGACATTATAATTACCATTTATGTCACTTCTTTGCAATCATGTTTCCATTATTTTATATATTTCATAGTCATATCATTACACATGTTTATAATATTGCCTTTCTGGATTATCATTCACTATTTAACAAATATTTAAACATATCCTTTTCTTCAATATATTATATTACAAACCATTACATACACTTAATAATTGCCTCATCTTAATACTCATAATCACAAAATGCATATCACCATTTCAAATTGTTATTAAACAGTTAATACTATTCTTGAATTTCATACCTTTAGTTAACAAATTGACATAATTATTTTTATCTTCAAATTGTATTGCCCAATACCACATAATATTAACATTTTCCATGTGATCCAATTACATCATTAAGCACTCATGTACATCCACTATTCTAGTTATGTATACATTTTATCAATACATATTATTAATACTAATATCTTATATGCTTATCGCTAATTATCAATATCACTATAAATCTTTGTTTTCATTGCATTTCCCTTCTACCCTTATTTTCTACCCCATAAATTCTTTTCCTTTGTATCACATATTGCCACCTTAATTATATTATGAAAATCAACATTGACATTATTTACACACTAGCATACCCTTTAGTCATAACATGGTATCTTATCTATATAATTTCTTTTACATCAATTTATAGTCATATAATGACACATCCATACTCTTTTCTCATCTACACCAATTCCCATTCATAACTACTTACACTTATGTAATTCATATCACTTCTACAACACATAACACCTGCCCATTTCATCATATCCCATGATAATCCTTCCTAACTATTTAGTCATTGTAATCATATAATTCAATATGTTATTCCTACCAATATACAACCATATAATTACTCCTTTTGTCATTTACATCACTTATACCATTCGATCACTACCTTGTCTCACTCACATAAATGCATTTCCATGTAATTAGCATACAATCCACTAAATTATCTCATTTATACACTAGTTACAATCATAATTCCATGTCATTAATTTCATTGCATTTTCACTAAAATAACTAACACTAATCTCATCTTAAACATTCTTACAATTTCACAATAATACCATATTACATTTCCATATTCATTTCTTACCTATTTCACATTCCATCCACTAAATCCTTGAACATAAACACTAATTATACTATTAAACATCCAATACATACATTTGCTCACATAAATCACATAATTTACAAATCATAACTATTCCTAAAATTATGAATATAAACAAAGTAATGTATAAATCATCGAATACACTTAACTATAGTCCCTTTGTGCTCCAAATAAGCCCTTTGCACTTTCACTTCTTTCTTCCTTTACTTATGTCTAAAATCTATAAAAGCATAATATGTATTTTGTTAGAAAAATTCTTAAAAAATTCCTATAAATCCCAAACATCAAATTAAGGCTAGAATCACTTAATTAAGCACCTTTAATTACCTAGGAAAATATCAAACCTTCAACTTAATCAAGTTAAAAATTTAGTTTTTATAAATCCTAAACTTTCTCTCTCAAATTACACCATTTCTTGCTCATTTAAAAAGGAATTAAAGCTATAAAAGGTAAAGTAGATGAATTTTATGTCATTAATTTGGTTCTTATAGTGAATTTAGAGGTTTAGTAGAAAAAGAAAAATCAAAGAGAGAGGGAAAAGAGAGGCATTAGCCATGGTGGGTAAAATGGTTGTGATGTTAGCTTAATCTAATGTGGTTAGACCACATGAAAACACTATTTATATTAAGTTGATCAAGGGCTATGATTTGTCCATTTATTAATCGAAGGGTCCTAATTAATCCTAGGTTATTTTGGTGCTTTAAAAAATTAATTCCTTCTTTTGAGGCTTTAATAAATCTCTCTCTTGTTACCAAAAATTTCAAAATCCATTTATTAGCAAGTCCCTTTAATTTCTAAACTTTTCACTAAAGGGAACCCACTACTGAATAATTGGGATTTTGTTACATTGAAATAAATTACTTATTGCTATTAAAAAATTACAATCTCAGTGCCATTAGTTTAGCTAGAATTTTAGAGCATTTAGTCATCCTATTTCTAGATTTTTCTAAGATCATGTCGAATATTTTATCCTTTAGTTTTAACTAGGTCACTATTCATCGAACACTGCTATGATAATCTTTAAAGTCAAATTTAAACACATTAATGACATCATTTCTAACTCAAACATCGAAAATTAATATTTTATAATTTTCCCTTTCATCTTATTTGGTTAATTCTTTAGAACCTCGATAAGCACTATTTATGTTTTCGTGTCACTATTCATTAAAATCCAACCTGGAACCTTATACTTTTCACTCTTTCAAGTTCCTTTTATGCTATTTTCATGCCTTCCACCCTTCTATGAATGTTCCACTCATTACTAGGCATTAAACTACAATTTCCTATTTTGCCCCTAATAACTTATAAAATGTCCATTTCTTCTTTTATTGATTTTTCACTCCGTTATTCATACCAATCAAGTTTGCTCAGTCTATACATTTAATTTATTACCCATAGTTTCCTTTTATTCTCTATATATCCTTATAGAATAATTGGGTAAAGGTCAGGGCTTTACACATATGTTTCTTATCATGTATAAATAGTATTTCTTATCAAATACACATTTTATTATTCTCTTAATTATGTAATTAATTAATTATTAATGATAGTACACTTACATTTCAAGGTATCTATAATTTAGCATCCCTATCTAACTTAATTTATGTCCTATTATGTTTCTTAAATTATTGATCTAAGAAAGGTCTCGTTTCTTAAAGTTTGTAATTTATGCACGGCATAGCTATAATTCTTTGTAATTTATGTACATAAATTTCCACTAATTTAAGGTCTCTTTATGCACTCTATGTTTCTATTCAGAGAGAAAAAAATACCTATCTTTATATTACTATATCTTATATTAGTTTATTCATCAATTTCAACTCTAATTATAACAATTGCATAAGCTTATTCATTACTTCTACTTCATTTCCTTTATATATATATATACCATTTGGCCATATGAGAAACTCAAACATCTAATTTCTTCTTAAACATTTCTATGTTTTTTATACCTTATTTCAACTCAATCTACATTTTTATTACATCAATTTTACATAATTAATTATAACAAGAAAATTCCCTATTTCACATACACATAAGTATATAAATCTCAAGTATAAGAATACACATACAACTTTTTTCTCCAATCCATCATTTCTCTTCCAATTTCACTTTAATTTCACCACTTCATCATCATAATTTCAAGTTACTCCAACTCTATAATCAATTCTACAAGTAAAAATTCCATAAAACATTATTAACATGTAATTCTCAACATATTTTTCATGTAATAAACAAAATTCTCAAATAAATCTTAATCACCATTTTATTAAAAAAACCACTTACCCATCCTTCATTGCCTTTGAATTTTCATATTTCACTTCCTTTCTTCCTTTATTTCCTTTCTTCTTTAATTCAATAAAGTGGGGATTATTGTAGTGGAGAAAGATGATTTCTAATTTAATATAACATAGTTTTGTTTTATGACAAATTGAAGTGAGAATTTTTGGGATGGTGAAGGGACAAAATTTAGGCTATAGAGAAAAAGAAATAGAGCAAATGTTGGCTAAAAATTAAGTTAATATTTTATTATAATTTCAATATTTACACTAATAAGCCAATGGCTAAGATTAAAGATGTAATGCATCTAAGGCCATGATTTAATCCAAGTGTTGTTTTTCATTTGATATTTATTTAATTCATCAAATTCAAGATGTCCATAATCTTTTATGCCTTAATTTGATCAAAGGGCCAATTTTGCTTTCTACACAAAAATCGCATCATGTTTGTCTCATTAATTGTCAATTTCTTTAATTTAATTTCCTAATTTATTTTTAATCGCTCCACTTGTAAATAAATTATGATATCATGATTTTCAAATTCCTTTAATTAATTTAATATTAAGGTGTGCTAATCTCATAATTTTTTGAGGATGTTTTATTAAATTTTCAGTTTAACCTTAAAGGGATACTTTTTACTGTTGGTGATAACCTAGAATTCTCTTTTGATTTTTAACCACTTATATAACCTCTAATGCCTCCCAAATTAAACTATAATTCATTAAATAAATTATACTATCCTTTGATTAGGTAAACTCCACTCAAGCATAGAAAGTACTACTTATAGCCTGATGTCACTATTCATTGAGGCCATCTCTGGAACCTCATTCCTTTCACATTTCCATGTTCCTTAACAATCATGTCCATATTTTTAACCTATATACACATGCTCCACTCATCTTTTGTCAACCAATTACATGTTACAAAATTTGTCCCTAGCATTCCATGTATTTCCCATTATATCCTTTAGTTGTTTTTCATTTCATTGTTCACAGTAACTAACTCTACTTAATCCATATATCTATTTCATTCCACACTTTTTCTTCAAATTCTAATTCCAACCTTGTATACATTGGTCAAAAAATTAGGGGTCTTACAAGTGGAACATGAATGAGTAAAATTTCAACATGTATGTAGAAAAATTAGTAAATTTTAATATATTGCTATATAGGCTGATTTCTATGTATATTTAAATTTAGGTGCTTTATGCTATAATACAAAACTTAAGTTAAATTACCATGAATTGAAAGTATGTGGAAATGGAATTTAATTAAATTTAAAGAATTAATTAGGTACATATAATAATCAAATGAAACAAGTAGTAGAAATGATATTTGTTCATTTAGGTTTTATGTAAATGGTAAAGATAAGTTAATACTATGTAAATTTATGCATAGAAGAGATAGAGGAAACATGTGTTGTTGCATATGCTAAATGGGTTGAAATGGTTTTGTGTGGAGATTAGGGTGACTTCTTTATGTATACATGAGTTAACATGTTAGTAAAGTTTTTATATAGTGCTTAATTGAGTAAATGAAATATTAAAGTCTAAAATGTATTTAATAGCATGAATGAAATATAGAGTATAGAAGTGCGTATATGTATTTGTCAGAATAAGTTGTGGATAGTGATATAGTGAATTTATTGGCTAGCCTATTATTTTTGTATGATATATGAATAAAACTAATTTCTAATTATAAATGTCTCACTTTTTAGCCTATGATGATAACTAGAGATAGACTCAAGCAAAAAGGCAAGCAATCTAGAAACCAAGTCCATAGGAACTAACATGGCATAAGTCTACTTGGACTTAATGCTATGAGGTCCACAATATAGTAAGCCTTGACCAATTAAGCTTAAACCTTAAGATCTGCATAGACAAGCTAAAGCCCATATCCTCACAGACTAAGACAAACCTAGCCTAAAGCCTATGAACTAGCGAGAAAGCCTATAACCTAAGTCTTCATGGACTATGCTATACAAGTCCACATGGACTTGTCGATGAAAAGCTTTTAGAAGTGTGGGATTCCTATCTAGAGTTTGTCTCCTAATCTTGAAAGGATTTTATAACTTTTAGATGGGAGACCCATCACCCCAAGCCTACAAAAAGCCAACTTAGGAAGATGATAAAGGGAATTTTAGAGGGAGGCAATTTTTAGAGCTAAAGCCCACAGTTTAAGAGTCCAGGAGAGGACTCTAACTAGGAATTACTCTACTAGTCCTAATACCACAATTAAAGTCTATTCTTCCAAAACCCTACCTTTTGAATTATTGCTTGAAGTCCACTTACAAGGGTAAGATATAAGGACTCTCACTGTACATACTGATACTATTTTCATAAACCTAAGATCTCTAAGGATTGATCATAAGTGAGGTGATTCTATGTAATCCCCACTTTGATCATAAGAGTAGGTCATCATTTTAAGTAGTTTTATATTGTACAATTGACTCTTTTTATGTTATAGCTATTCTATTACTTTTGTCTTAATCACGTACACCTATCTATAAGTATGATGATGTTTGTATAAATTTTATTCATATGTGCATCATTCATAGTTTACATGGACCTATTATCAATAATACTATCCTATTTGTCTTTTGTATTATGTTTTAATGTGTTATGTTTACCATATTGACATAATTCTATGATATTATCATGTTATGTAAATATTCCATTTTATAATATGCATATTATTCACATATTGAAACTATGTTTTACATGGACTCACTATCATAAGGAACATAATCCATACGGATTATCTTTTTTTATTCTTATCTATTATGTCTTCAAGTCTGCATAAACTCCCTCCCATGAGGAACATAGTTTGTACGCATAATCCTATCTTGTTTTTATTTGTTTCATCTTAAAGTTTGTACGGACTCCCTTTTAAGAGGAATGTAGTCTACATGAATATTTGTGTTAAGCTTATTTATTCTATTATGCAGTCTATACCGACTCCCTTTTAAAAGGAATGTAGTCCATGTAGAAATTTACATCGGATTCTAGTTTTCACATGTATTTGTATTACTCATCCTATTTATATGTCATTTCAAATCCTTATTTGGTATCATTAACCTTTCCCTTTGAGTTTTATGCAAGTGACCTTTTCTCATTAGAGTAGAGGCTTGGGTAGACATAATAACCCTTATAAGCAATAGTCTGTTAGACACATGTTAGAGCTTTACAATGTTTGCATGGATTTAGCGATGTATAGATGAGACTAATTAAGTGTTTTGTTTTATTTCCTTCGGTTTTGTATCTATTATATCCGTTGCTCATTTTAGGTTGTCATAAGTAGTTTAATAACTCGTTTCACATGTCAAAGGCCTAACTTCACTTCAAATGGTTTTTTTACATAATTAAATGGTGCTTTTTTTAACAAAATGGTCTTAAGTTTTCTCTAATGAAAAGTCACACTAAAAATATATTTTAATAAAGACTAATCTCTTATATATGTGAGTTGGGTAGTTATTGCCAATTCCTATGGAATTACAAGAAGTTGTCAAGTCATATCACAATTGATCAATAACCCAATTTTTAGATGTATAATATACTTGTTGTATTCTTTAAATACTAAAATTTGATTCTTCTATATGAAAAGGTGACATAACTACTTTAAATATAATACATGCTTACTTGATACACGATTGATAAATGTTATAGTACAAAAAGAAGGCATATTATTATGGGATAAATAAGATCTAAATTTTGAACCTTTCTAGTATAGAAAATTAGAGTTAATAGTGTAGAGGCCAGATGGCAACTCCCAATACTAAACTGCTCTTGTCCCTAGTTCATTTCTCTACAGTGGTGACTCCACTAAGGACTGAGAATTTAAATTTGAAAGTGCCCAAATAATATGCCATTTCTAATTTTTATTAATCATATGCATTGCATCTTATATAAACTATGTCCTTTTTTACCTTAGATGGTGCTGTGAACTATGACTCCATTTATCATTCAAGAATAGAGAAGTGCTAGCATATCCATCACTCATAAGCCTTATGCCTTTGGGTATATAAAAAGGTGAACTAATCAGTTACTATTATCATTGATTGGAAAGAACCGTTAAGAGGACCTATGCTTCTAAGAGCCATAGCCTTTTTGACCAAACCATGAGCCTATATAGTTAAGCCTAACAACTTCCCCTAGGTTGTATGACCTTAAGAGTTTGTGATTGCATTGTTATTGTAATATGGGCGTATCACATTTAATCTTTTTTAAAGTAAGCCCAAGCCTATTGTGCTTTTCATCTAGAATAGGCCTAAGCTAATTTCACCTCAAACAAGTTTTAAATGTTATAGGCCATTATCCTTGCATGCGCTTTAAATATGAGAGGTCATTAGACTTAAATAAGCCCATATTCGAACCTACACATCCCCCGATGATGCTTAGGTAAGCCCACCTAAGAAGAATTGCTAAAAATATATGTGTGAAAGTAATAAGGTTGGAAGGCTTACTAATTGTGTTTGTCCTTGTACATCTAACATGTATCCTTTTTGTATACACATACAAGACATTGTATTTTACCTACCTATATAAATGCACCATATGTATCTTATGAGTTTTTATTACATACATACAATTTCTTAATTCAAATACATTTGATATATGTTTAGGCACATCTCCTAACCCATACATTAATTATCCATATATGCATACAATATATCTAAATGACCATAAAGAATGAGCACACAATGTATCATTCCTGCATCTTGTAAAAATGTATATGCATATGTGTCATGAACATCTAAAATCAATGCATACATATTTACAAAACATCTCCATCTTCATATACCTAAGATTTCCCATGCATCCTTATATGTATCTTCCTATATACATGCATCTTTTACATATATCTTCACATGATGTATCTTTATGCATACATGTATCTTATCTTGTACACTAACATGTGTTGCATATAGTATTAGTCCTTCTAGGCATGAAGCTAATATACCTAAGGCATAGCTCACAAACTATATCACAAGTTGTATCCCTAAAACATGGCAGATGCATAATCACCTCATATGTGTATTCTCATACATACATCCTCACATGACATGTAAGCCATGCATAAAAAGACTTTCATCTTATAAAGGCCCATTAACATCTTACTCAAGTATCTTGTGATTCATCCATGCACTAACTATCAGTACCATATATCCATACATATACATGTATCATATTTATTCTTATAACATCATTTATACATGGGACATGGAGAACACATAGTAGGCATCAATAGGAATAATGCATAACATTAGGCAACTCTGCAAAATCCTACACTAGAATAATAGGCTTTCATACATCAACTAAAGTTATAAGCTTTCATTCATACATCAACATACATTGCAACACTACCCCATTCAAATTACTTAAGCTTATGCTTAGTCAAGCAATATTGATCTATAACACCCTAGGTTAAATATATTGGTACATTTACACTAGCACATTATAGGATCTCATAATCTCACCCATACATTAGCCATCCATATAGGCATGCTTAACACTGACACTATAGCATTTAAAGAATTAGCATCTCACATGTGTATCTCATATTATCATGCATATATCCTCACATGTACCTATGGAGAACCATGCATATAACTTCACCACATGTATCATGAATATATCTCTAAGCATACACCTTTTTTTAACTCTATCTTATATAATAAACCCATAAGTGCCTTAACATGTGAAGCATGCATCATTTATCATGAAACAATCCATATATATGCTTAAAAGACTCACTTGTCCATGACCAACAAAACACATATGCATTGTAATCCATGTACTTTGTAGAGATAGCTCTTATCATACCCTAGAAATAATTGTTCATACATTGTCACCTTGCATAAACATGCCATACACATATCACGTAGTTTTCATAAGTTACACATAGACAAACATGCATCTGCATCCTGAACAATCTCATATAGGTGAACAACACTATCCCAGAACTTTACAAAAACTATTTAAGCTTAGTCATGCATTGTTCAACTTTTATCACATTAACAAGAATAACATGTAGACCTCAACCACATACCTATGCATTCAAATTTGGCATACAATACATAAACACATATCATTTATCATGTAGACTTCAGTCACCTTATACCATCTTAACCATTATAAGTGTAACATGCATCCATCATATCTCCATCACACATTTGTAGTCACATTATGTCTAGGAACATAACGTACATATCACATGCATCACTTATAATCATCCATGCATGTTAAGCATAATATAGTATCATAATCATAATGCTTAAAGCATGCATCATATCATATTAACAACTATATCATGCTATCTATAAGGATCATCCTTCACTTAAGCTCTTCCAAGGAAAGGACCCTTACCTTCAAAAAGGAATCCCAATCTCTAAAGATGGCACTAGAGGTTAAAGACTTAGAGAGCATTAAAGCAATTGTCAATGAAATTGTCGCTTCCAAAATGGAGAACTTTTAAGCCATGATTTGAGAAAAATTCACCAAGTCAAAGACCACTGAGAAGGCAAAGAGTAACAAAGAAATCAAGCCCAATTGACTGCAATGCAAATTTGATAAGTTCAATAGGCCTTTGTCATCAATACCCATGG
>CANXYI011853959.1:0-20856 GCA_948208565.1 Hura crepitans
ATCAAGGAAGTTGTTATTTCTATCATCCATTTAAATCTAAGGATTTTATCTAAGCTTGAAGATACCATCATTTATACACTAAGTTAGTCATTCCTAAAGCACATTTCTAGCCTTTAGAGATCATGTGGCATAAAGAAAATACCAAAGTTTACTTACCTTGCTAAGGAGAAACACTTGAAACCTTCAAACACCCAATCTATCTAGCCTTCCATAGTACTTTCTCCACCATTCTTCAAGCCACTTTTTCCTTCAATTTCATTCAAACACCATTCAAACACATACTCTTAGATGTTAGGCATCCTAATCCATCATTAACAGCCTAAAAGAACAAATAAAAATCTAAAAAAAGGCATGAAAACTCACCTAAGGTAGCTTGCTAGACTGTCTCTAATAAGCAAACTTTAAAGAATTTTAATTAATTGTAGAGATACTCTTTTTAAGAAATTCTTTTTTCCCTAGCACCCTAACATACCAAAATGATTTTAGGTGTTAAGAATTTACAGAAAAGAATTGAGAAGGATGATCAAAATGGCCTCTCAACATGAAGATGGTGTCAATTCCTAGATAGAAAGAAAGAAGAAAATTTTCTTTTTGTTTAAGTGTATTTGGAAACTTGTCAAAGTTATTTAACAAGTGTCATCAGCCCAGAGAGAGCCATGTGGCATGAATGGGTCCTGTGACCTCTCGAACTGTACCGAAAAAGCTTAATTTTTGGCAGAACTTTATGAATTCAACAAAATTCACATTGACCACTAAAAATTACATCATTCATTTTAAAATTCCAATTTTAATCCTATCTACTTACTCATAAATTTTTATAGCCAAACTCAATCGATAGAGCAGTATTTAGATTGCTTCAATTCGTATGCCAACCTAAAAAATTATAAGAATTTGCAAACAACCTCGAAATTAATAAATTCTTTCACCAATGGACTTAGTGGAATTTTTGAGCTTTAAGGTATGATATTTTTGGGTTCGTTCGAGCAAATCTTAGGTTATTCCCAGCCTAACTCAATTTTATTAAATATATCAGTAGCTTACAACTTGAAATTAATTATTAGTTCTACTAAATTTTTAAATTTTACCTTTTTCATCATTTTAAAGCCCCTCAATGTTTCATGACTAGTGCTATTGCCTCGGTTCTCATACAAGTGACCCAGCACCTCAAGCACACTTCTTGAATCATATGGTACTGTTCATGGAGCCTTAATGCACAAGTGTTATAGTTCTTCCCCTCTTAAGAAAATTTTATCCTTGAAATTACTTGAAGCAAAAAGATGTGGATATTGTGCTTTCATCTATTCCTCTAGCTCCCAGGTAACCTCTTCAGTATTATGATGTCTCTATAGTGCCTTGACCAGTGGTATGGATTTATTTCTCAATTGTTTTATCTCACAAGCCAAAATCTACATAGACTCCTCTTCATAGCTCAACTCAGGCTGTACATCAATATCTATCATTGGAATCACATGTGAAGGATCTGATCTATACCTCTAAAGCATCAAAACATGGAAAACATCATGAATTTGTTGTAGCTTAGGTGGCAATGCTAGCTTGTAAGCTTATGATCCAACCCTTTGTGTAATCTTATAGGGTTTGATAAATTGGAGACTCAACTTCCCTTTCTTCCCAAATCTCAACACTTTCATCCATAGAGAAACTTTTAGAAACACTTTTTCACCAACTGTATACTCAATATCCCTTTATTTCATATTAACATATGATTTCTATCTATATACTATAGCTTTCAATCTATCTCAGATCACATTCACTTTCTTTTCTACATCTCTGATAAGATCAACACTAGAAATTTTACTCTCTATAACTTCACTCTAACATAGAGGAGTTTGGCATCGTCTGCCACACAAAGCTTTATAAGGTGCTATTCCTATGCTAAATTAATAACTATTATTTTAAGCAAATTCCACCAAAGATAGGTACTAATCCCTGCTACCTTTAAACTCAATGGCACAACCTCATTGCATATCCTTAAGTATCTATATCACCTTCTCTCACTATCCATCGATCTAAGGATAAAAAGTTATGCTATAGGCCAATCTAGTGCCTAATGCTTCCTATAGCTTCTTCCAAAATCTAGAAGTAAAGTGAGGATCACTATCAGAAATGGTCACTAGCACACCATGAAGTCTAATTATTTCATCCATATACAGTCTAGCCAGTTCTCTAGAGTATAATCCATCCTAACTAGAATAAAGTGAGCTATCTTTGTCAATCTATCAATAATCATCCATATAGTATCACATTTACCTCTGGTCATAAGTAAACCTATCATAAAATCTATGGTCACCTTATCCCATTTCTATTCTGGTATTGGTATAGGATACAACAATCTAGAAGGAACCTGGTGTTTAACTTTCACCTGTTGACATGTCAGACACCTTGGCACATATTTTGCTACATCTCTTTTCTTACTAGGCCACCAATAATGAGACTTCAAGTATAAATACATCTTTGTGCTCTCAAGATGCATAAAGTAAGGAGCTTGATGTGCCTCCTTCAATATTTGCAAACTTAGGTCATCTATACTAGGTATATAAAACTTATTCTGATAATATAGGCACCTATTTTCTATCAATTCAAACCCTATGGCCTTCCTTTGTTTGCCTTTACTAATCATCTAGACCAACTACTCATGCTTTATCTGAGCCTTTTTAATCTACTATTGAAAATTAGGTTTCATCTATAACTCAACCAAAATGGAATTCTCTAAAGTATACTATTGTTTGGCATTCATAACTTTTAGAGTTACCATGAATTTCCTACTTAAAGCACCTACTACAACATTTGCTTTCCCTAGGTGGTAGTTAATCAAACAGTCATAATCTTTTATTAGTTCTAACCACATTCTCTACCTCAATTTCAAGTGCTTCTAAGTGAGGAGGTACTTTAGAATTCTATAATCTATATAGATATAATTCTTTTCACTCTACAGGTAGCACCTTCATATTTTCAAAGTAAAAATAATAGCAGCTAGCTCCAAGTCATGAGTAAGATAGTTCCACTCATGTGGCTTCAATTGTCTTGAAGTATAAGCTATTACTTTTCCATCCTACATCAACACACAACCCAAACCATTCAATGAAGCATCACTATACACAGTAAAATCCTTTCCCTATTTAGGTTGAATTACGATAGGATCTTCTATCAACATCTTCTACAATTGCTCAAAACTTTCTTAACAATGATCATCCCACTCAAATCTCATATTCTTTCTAATCAATCTGGTCAAAGGAGTGGCAATGATAGAGAACCTTTTTCACAAATCTCCTATAATATCCTACTAAACCTAAAAGCTTCTTATCTCCATCATATTCCTAGGTGGTTCCCATTCTAACACTGCCTTCACTTTACTAAGGTTAACTCTGATCCCTTCTATTGAAACTATGTGCCTTAAAAAATAAACTTTATTTAGCTAAAACTCACACTTACTGAGCTTAGCATACAATTATTTCTCCCTTATAGTCTATAACACAACTTTTAGATACTATTCATGTTCTTCATTATTTCTAGAATACACTA
This sequence comes from Hura crepitans, assembly GCA_948208565.1. NCBI lineage: Eukaryota > Viridiplantae > Streptophyta > Magnoliopsida > Malpighiales > Euphorbiaceae > Hura > Hura crepitans. The sequence continues at coordinate 3,541 of CANXYI011853959.1, forward strand.
GAATATCATTTATTAACACCACCAAAAATTGATCCAAATAAGGTTGAAAAACCCTATTCATTAGATCCATAAAAGATGCTGGTTCATTAGTAAGCCCAAATGGCATCACTAAGAACTCTTAATGCTTATACCGGGTTCTAAAAGTAGTTTTTGGAATATCAGACTCTCTAATTCTTAATTGATGATGCCTAGATCTCATATCAATCTTTGAGAATACACCTGTACCTCTCATTTAATCAAAAAGATCATCAATTCTTGGTAAATGGTATTTATTTTTCATAATCATCCTATTTAGCTGTTTGTAATCAATACCCACTCAGAGCAACCCATCTTTTTTCTTTACAAACAACATAGGTGCTCCCTAAGAAGATACACTAGGTTTGATAAAACCCTTGTCTAATAGATCTTGTAGTTGTGCTTTTAGTTCTTTTAATTCAGTAAGCATTATTTGATAAGGAGCAATGGATATTACAGCTGTACTAGGATATACCTTAACTTCAAAGTCAAGTTCTCTCTAAGGTCATAAACTTGGCAAGTCATCAGGAAACATATTAAGGAATTTAGAAATAATAGGCATATGTTCATGATTGGAACTTGGAATATTCATGTCAATGGCATAAGCCAGATATGCTTCATACCCTTTTCGAAGAAGTTTTCATACTGTAACAGTAGAGATAAGATTATTTAAAAGACTTCTCTCTCCATCCACTATCATTGACTAGCCATTTATAGTCTGAAGTGTAAATTTCTTATATTTACAATCAAATATGGCTTGATGCTTGTTTACCTAATCCATTCCTAGTATCACATCAAACTCATGGAAAGGTAAATCAATCAGATCCATAGAAAATTTATATCCTTAAATCACTAAAGGACATTTCTTATATACCCTATTCACAATCGCACTCTATCCTATAGGATTACTAACTCTGATATCTATATCAATATGTTCAGGCTCTAACCCTCTATTCTGTGCTTGTGTAGTACATATATATGAATGTTTGGAATTATGGTCTAATAATGCCAAAACTGGAACATCAAATAAATAGAAAGTACCAATTATGATATTTGGTGTTGCAACCTTTTCCCTAGCTCTTATAGCATATTGTCTATCTAGAGCATGATCATTAGATCTTATACCCTGACTAGCACTAGACTACTCTCATATGTTCTACCTCTAACCCCTATTCTAAAGTGCAACATTAGATTCTTATATCTAAGCACCCTCTAACTGTCTCAAAGGACACTCTCTTCTGTAATGATTTTTGGCACCCCAATAAAAACACTATACTCTTCTAGCTAGTCTACATTGCCTTCAATGTCTCTTCTAATATGTATTACAAGTCAGAGGTCCATTTTTATTACCCCCCGTACCAAGAGCACAATCAACTTTAGGAGCCAATTAAGATCTGCCTATAAAAGCTTGCCTAGATCTCTGGTATAGTGCCTATCTCTACCCTTGATGCCCTAACTGATACTGGGGCTTAAGCTAAGATTGCATCTATGACTAACCCTTTCTTCTTTTCTTACCATCCCCTGACATTACATTGGATTGTCCCACAATGAGCTACCTTTTACTTTAGAAGAAATCCCTCTTTTCTTAAATCATTTCTTCCATATCATATGTAGCTACCACTAGCACTGGAAAATCTTTCTCTCTAGGGTTTGCCATATACATTTTTAGCTCTACATTCAGCCTTGCTAAGAATCTCTTACATTTCCCTTCTTCATTAAGAAAGAACTCTTTAGCATACTTCAGTAGCCTAGTAAAATCTTTCTCATACTCTGACACTATCCTCTTTCCCTATTTCAAGTTAAGGAATTCCAATCTCTTTTTATCCTTATAGGAGTCAGGTACATATTTCTTCTTGAACTCTTTAAGAAAAAATTCCCATGTCAAGTCTATAGGTGTTTTTCTCCTTTTAATAGCATTCCACTAATTATAGGCTTTTTCCTAAAGAAGATAAGTGGCACACTGATAATTTTTTTCTTCGATACAATTTAACTACTCTAAGATTTTGAATGTTTTGTCTAGCTAGTACTCAGCTCTGGCAGCATCATCCTCCTTCCTCTCTAGGAAGTCAACAGCTTTTATTTTCTTTAACCTTTCTAAAGGTGTTTTCTATAGAGGAGTTAGTGGTGCAGGTGGTACTACATCTAGAGGAGGTGGAGGTGGAGCAATAACAATAGTATGCCTAAGCAAGTTCATTATCTACTATAATAGAGTAGGAGATGATTCTGCTTGCTATTGACCAGGTATAGATGTAGTAAGCATCACAGGGTTCAGGTATAGATGCATTATGTCCCCCCTATATAGTTGTAGGTGTAAAACTAGACACTTCCATAGCCCCTCCTTTAAGTCCCTGCTCAATAATATTCTTAATGCAAAAGGAATAACCTATAAGCCTCATCTAACATAACAGTTCAGAGGAATTGAAACTTAGATAGTTACACTTATTTACTCTATCTAGGAATATTAAACCTATGCTCTAATACCACTAAATGTGACACCTCTTACTGGATTCCGGAAGAAACCCAATAAGCGGTGCACTTCCCTCTAGGTCACTAATCCTAAAATTATCCTCCAAGTTTATTTGTTTAACTTTTACCCAATCCTTAGTATTTGATTTAGCTTAAGACTAAAATTCCTTCTGCCTTTTTCTAAGCTTAACTTAAGGTCATACAAGTCTAATCATACCATATATAGTCATTTATAGATGTCTAAGATTTTTTCTTAATTTCGGTAGCATAACGACTATTTGGGTGACTAACTAAAATTTTTTAAATTTCTAAACCATTTCAATAACAATATCTCAAATCTCTTGGACCTTTTTAGTCCCCTAGATATACACCTAACATCATCTGTCTAGAAACGATCAACACAAGTCATAGGCCACACTCAAATAATCATAAATTAAAGCCTCAAGCTCACATGCCATACCATCAATAAAAGGAACCCATACAATAAAATTAGTTTGATAATAACCTTATCACAAAACCCTATTTAAGACATATATGTTTATACAAGCCACCTATACATAGGCTATCCATTCTCACTTAAGTATAATGAATTAAAAAACTATACAATATATATATATAACAACCTTCTACCAATTATCCTCTGAACTTTAATTGTACGGTTCACGAGGCTGTACCATGCTTATCTTTACTTGCATACCGAAATTGTTACGCTGAGTATATAATATACTTAGTGCTAAACTCAAGCATTTAAATCATATTATATGGTTCATTCATGCATATGTAATAATAATATTACTGTATACAGATTATTAGATTCAATTAAAACATTTATGTCCTAATTACCAAAATGCCCTTATACCCGTAGATGCCATTTGGTTACCTATTTACTCATTTAAATATAAGTAAATTATTGATTCAAAACATTTCAAGTAATAATGTTAAAAGAATATAGCTATCAAGTCATTAAAATCCATTTGTGTGAAAATTACCAAAATACCACTGAGTGTATATACTGAAGTATCAGTCAGATAATCAAATTAAATTATGTATTTTATTAGTGTCTAACAACATATTCAATTTATGTATTCTTTATTCAATTTAATTTAACTAGCCCGACTAGAAAGATGACACTACTATACACTGGACCTAGAGGGAATAAAAATAGTGTAGTGATCCATATTTTAGACCTCGATCACTGCACCAGCCTGATGAAGTCATAGCACCCATGGTGCAAATAACATGATGAGGTTTTTCTAGCAGACTTGTACAGTGGCCCTTTGGGACCTCGGCCACTATACCAACCCTATTTAAAGATTAGTGATGTCTAATTGGGTTTGCTTAGCAGACTAGTCTATCTAACAAACTAGTGCAGTGGCCCTCCAGGACCTACGCCGCTGCACTGGCATAATTAAGTGAATGGCATCAAGTGTTCAAAAGTAGACAATTATCATTCCAATAGACTAGTATAGTGGCCTTAATGTGGATATATACTGCTATACCGACCTTGCTTAAAAATCAGACAATGTAGTAGCTGCTGAAGTCCTTAAGTTAGCTAGTCAACCCATCCAGTGGGTGTCTAAATAATGGGCCATGTAACTCAATTTATGTATATTTCTTCACAAATTAACTTTTTATAATATTTAGGAGTAAAAAACAGTCACTTATGAATTTTATTTTACAATTCAATTTTTAACCTAGTTTGGTGTAGCCATAATCAGGCTGTACCGAGTAAATTCCTAACATTTATTTTCAGTTCTATAGATGCCAATATTTAAGGTATGTTATGCTTGATTTTATTCCATAATTATCTTCCATGTAACTACCATTTATTATCTAATGACATTTATAGTTTAGGTAATGGTGAAATTGGAGAGTTATAGGTCATTTCCTTAGATTTCGATAGCCAATTCTTGTCCTATTTCTTAACAATTTCTAGTGCAGTTTTCACCTATAATCTCATATGATTCATAGGCCTAAAGCCATCCATGTACTAAGCCATTTACAATGCCAAAACATAGGCATTATTGCCATCATGTTCAATTACAAATAATATCCATTAATAACACATATTATAGGTATATTACATGCCAATTTTCAAGTCAATTTTTAGTCAAGTTCAAGTTCATTTCCTAGGACTTTACTTGCCTTTTCAAGACACATATCAAACATTCATTTTATACCATCCACATCTCTCATATTTAATCAACCATACTTACCCAATTATGGCACCAAAAGGTTCATTTACTCAATCTTTATTGCACATACTCATTACATATATGTTATCCAGTCTTTCATGCCATTTCCATTTACTTAGCTCTCGGGTATGGCTATCCATTGGCCTTGAACACGCATTTTTGTGGTGTTTACCACATATTGCACCTTTTATCCATAGGTTACCCACATACATTTATAATTCCATGCCAACTAAGATAGTTCATACATGTCATAAGCCTCAACCATAACAAAATTTTCATGTTTTCATGCACTAATCAATCTTATCTCATGCCAAACCATCCATTCATAAAACATAAGTCCAAAATACATGCTAAAACAATTAGCCGCCACATGTTCACAACATAAAAACATGTACCATAAGCAATAAACATCACTTTTTATCATAAGATCAAGTAACCTAACAAACTTATACCCAAGCCAAAGCTCTTAGCCAGCCAACATTCCACACACTATAAGCAAATTTCTATTAAGCAAGTTCTTATTTCTATTATCCATTGACTATTGCTTTAAGGATTCTAGTTAAGCTTGAAGGTACCATTGTTTAGACACTAATTTAAGCATTCTTAAAGGACATTTCAAGCCTTTAGAGATCTAGTGGCATCAAGAAAATACCGAAGTTCACTTACCTTGCTAAGGAGAAACACTTGAAACCTTTAAGCACCCAATCTCTCCAGCCTTCGATGGTAGTTTCTCCACCCTTTTTCAAGCCACTTCATGATTTAGTTTCCCTCAAACACTATTCACACACACACTCTTAGATGTTAGACATCCTAATCCACTATCAACAGCCAAAAAGGACTAAGAAAAATTTAAAAAAAAGGCATGAAAACTCACCTAAGGTACCTTGTTGGACTATCTCTGACTAGCAATCTTTAAAGAATTTTAATTAATTAAAGAGATACCATTTTCCATAAACTCCTTTTCCCTAGCTCTTAGACATACCAAAATGAATTTATGTGGTGAGAATTTGTAGAAAATAATGGAGAAAGATGATGATAATGGCCTCTCAACTTGAAAAAGGTGTCAGTTCTTTTGCAGAAAGAAAGAAGAAAATTTTCTTTTTTTTTAAGTAGATTTAGACCCTTGTCAAGGTTATTTGACAACTGTCATGAGCCTATGGCTAGCCATGTGGCATAGGTAGGTCCCTTGACCCCCTAAACTATATCGAAAAGGCTCGATTTTTTATAGAACTTCAAGGATTCACCAAAATTTATAGGGACCACAAAAAATTTTGTTGTTCACATTAATCCCTTCTACATGCTGATAAAATTTTGTAGCTAAACTCCATCGATAGAGTAGTTTTTAGATTGGTTCAATTTGCATGCCAACCTAAAAATTATGAGAATTTGCAAATGACCTCAAAATCTAAAAATTTTGTCACTAATGGACTCAGTGGAGTTTTTGAGCTTTAGGGTATGATATTTTCAGGTCCGTCTTAGCACATCTCGGGTCATTCCCAACCTGACATAGCTTTATTACATAGATTAGTAGCTTACGGCTCAAAATGAATTATTAGTTTTGCTAAATTTAAAAATTTTTCCTTTTTCACCATTTTAAAGACCCTCAAAGTTTCATGACCAGTGTTGCTACCTTGATTCTCCTGCAAGTGACCCTACACCTTTGGCACACTTCTCAGACCCAGTGGCACTATTCACAGAGCCTCGATGCATAGGCATTATAGTCCTTTATCAATTCCATCTAATACCACTACCTCAAGTTAAACTCTTTTGGGGTAAGGAGATATTTCAAGCTTTTTAAGATCGATGTAGATGTAACATGCCTCACCATACAAGTAATGTCTCCATACTTTCAATACAAATACTATAGTAGCTAATTCTAAAATTCATGTTGGGTAATTCAATTCATGTGGTTTCAATTATGTGAAGCCATATGCTACCACTTTCCCATCTTACATCAGGTCACATTCGAGCCCATTATATGATGCATCACTATAGATCACAAACTCTTTTCCTTGCTTGAGTTGAGTAAGGATAGGTGCTTCAGTTAACATTATTTTTATCTTGTCGAAGCTTGCTTGGCATTTATCATCCCACACAAATTTCACATCCTTTCATAGCAGTCGAGTTATTAGGGCTACAATCATCGAAAAACCTTTCACAAAACTTATGTAATAACAAGTAAATTCTAGGAAACTATAAATTTGAATTACATTTCTAAGATGCTTCCACTCTAATATAGCTTTAACTTTGCTTTGCTTGACCTTGATACCTTATACTAAAGGTATATAGCCTAGAAAGGCTACTTCATTCAACCAGAATTCATATTTACTCAATTTAGCATATAGTTATTTTTGTCTTAGGGTCTGTAATAGAATCCTCATATGTTGCTTATGTACCTCATTGTTCTTAGTGTTTACCAAAATGTCATCAATAAAGACTATAACAAATTGGTCTAAATATGGCTAGAAGATTATATTTATAAGGTCCGTGAAGGCTGTAAGGGCTTTAGTAAGTCCGAATGGCATCACTAGAAGCTCATAAAGTCCGTATCTTTTGTAAAAAGCAATCTTCAAAATACCTAATTCCTTTATCCTCAAGTGATGATACCTAAATCTTAGATCAATTTTACATAACACACTAGCACTTCTCAGTTGATAAAAAAGGCTATCAATTCTCAGCAAAGAATATTTATTTTTAACCGTTACCTTGTTCAACAATCTATAGTCAATGTATAGTCGAAGCAACACATATTTCTTTTTCACATACAGTATTAGTATGCCCCATGGAGCAATATTTAACCTTATAAAGCTTTATCTAATAATTCCTATAACTTTGCCTTTATCTCCTTCAATTCTACTAGTGCCATCTGGTATAGGGTAATGGACACTAGAGTAGTACTAGGATATACTTCAATTTAAAAATCATGTTTTCATTGTGGAGGCAACCCTAGTAGCTCATTAGGAAACACATCTAAAAATTATGACAACATTAGTATCTATCTAAGGCTCCATTATATTTTATTAATATCAACTATAAAGGCAAAATAGGCTTTATATCATTTCTAGATTAATCATCAAGTTGTTACAACTAAGATGATGTTAGGCAAATAATTCTATTCATCTATTATTGTCACCTCTTTTCCATTTAATGTCTTAAGTGTACATCTCTTTTATTCACAATCAACTACTGCTCGGTGTTTAGATAACCAATCCATGCCTAAAATGACATCAAATTCATTGAAAGAAGTTTAATAAGATCAGCTAGGAATACTTGGTTTTGAACTATTAGAGAAAAGTTTTTGCATATTTTATTTACTATAATGTTTTACCTCATCGAGTTGCTAACTAAGATATCTATATCCATAGGTTTAGCTTTAAACCCTTATCCCATGCTTGTGTAATATAGAAATTTGAATAAGTGGATCTTGGGCCAATTAATGCTAACACAAAGGCATTAAATAAATAAAAAGTACTAGCAATCCCATCACGAGCCTCAACTTCCTCTTGAGCTTGAATGGCACACTGGCATACTGGTGCTTGAGGCTTTGATCTTATGCTTTAACTTGTGCCTAGCTTATCATTCTTGCTTTCTTTTGGCCTCTTTTGGGTATTAGAGATAAGGCTTGAAACTGAGTAGCATCTGCCTACTTCTTGGGGTAGTTTCTTTAGTAATGATCTCTAAATCAACAGATAAAGCACTCTCCTTATTTAGTCTAACAACATACTCCCCAATGCCTCTTGTTGCATGTCCCACATACTAGTGGTGCACTCTTCGCCATAAATACTGGGACACTAGTTACCTGCTGTAGAGGTCGAGGCCTAGATTAAGATCCTTGACTTAAACTTAGTGCCTAACTCTATCTTTGAGATTGCTATGGAGCTTGAGAACCTTTTTGCTTTTTACTCACCTCAGGTGCTAAGTTAGCTTGCCTTGTTCAGAAAGGCCTTTTCTTTTGAAAAATCTCCCTCTTTTCTTTCACCATTTTCTCTATGGCATAAACTACGGACACTAGGAAAGAGAATTCTTGAATCTTTGAGGTAGCTATTTGCATCTTCAACATTATATTAAGGCCTTTCTTGAACCTCTTACAATATTCCTCCTCAGTGGGTACGACCTCTTTTGCATATCTTATCAATTGGGTGAAGTCCTTTTCATATTATGCTACTAACCTCTACCCTTGCATAAGATCTAGAAACTTCTATCTTTTCTTCAGATATGTATCTCTTTCTAAATTCTATAAGGAAGAAATCCTATGTAATTTCTACTGCTACTTTCCTCTTTTTAGTGGTCTGTCACTAATGATAAGCTTCTTTGTCAAGAAGAGAGTGGCACATTTTAGGTTTTCTTCTAAGGTACTCTCTAGTTGCTCTAAAATCCTGATTGTGCACTCCAACCAGTACTTAGCCCTAGAGCTATTGCTATGGTGGTATGCCTTAGCAAATTAACAATCTATTATAGCAGTACTAGTGAGGCCTATGTCTATGCCTAGCATGTAACATCACTCAACACATAAGTGGCTAAACTTGCTTTAAGTCCATGGATAGTATTCATTCCATGGCTAACCACCTCTTCTCTTTGCTTTGGTGGGGTTTGGTCACTTATCACAACTTATTATAAAAGAACAAATAATTAGCCTCGAACAGTGTAGCCCTACTTGATACAAGACCCTAAACCATGGCATCCATGCAAACTACACCTTTGGATGCCTAAACCCACTTTGATATGACCAAATGTAACACCCCTTACCCAATCCTTAGGTGACCAGATAGAAAATGTTACCTTCTTAATGATCACCCATTTTTATTCTGCCCCACCTACCATTCATTCGAATTTTACTAACTAAGCAAATCGATTATTGGTCTCATGGCATCTTATTGCCATCTACTTATTTTATACTACTAAATTTTGGGAGCATAAATGGCTACCTAGGTGATAAACCAAAAATTTTAACCTGTAGAAAAGCATTTATATGATCATTCTCAATCATCTCACACATCTTAGACCTTTCAGGACCCCTAGATACTTATCTTCACTTCAAACAATCATACACATAAGGGTCTCAAATGAGTATGCCAACTTTTTTTATTAATTACAATCTAAAATATGTTAAAATACAATAGATAATAGTTTTACATGACTGAGCCCCAACATTACATATAAATGAGTGCCCTCTGCCTATTAAGACTTAAAAAGAGAACTAGAAATATATACCTAAAAGAGCTGATAGCTGCACTACAAAATGAGGCTAAGCGACAATCTACTATCTTTCTACCTGTGTATTGGAACACCGACACACTAAGTATACAATTAGTGGTGAATTTAATGTAATATGAATTGTATCAGGTAAACATGCAACACACATAATACAACCCTTTTTAGTTAAGCATGCTCAATATATATATATATATATATACATAGTTTTAGTTATGTGTGTAAGTTAATTTATATTAAATCGAGTTTAATAATATGACACCACTTAGATCATTTACATATTATATCACATTTTACTTGTTCTAATTAAAAGATGTAAAGGTTGTCTAAAATATTATGTTTTTATGCCTTTTTATTTTATTTAGGCTTATACTAGAGAGATTATGCTTTTAGACACTAGATATAGGAATCTAAGTTCTGTAGTGGCCTATATTTTGGATCTCAATAGTTACACCTACCCATCCACCTGATAACAGGGATCAGTTCATAAGAACATCCTAATACCGGTATGGCAAAGATCAATCTTATTAAAACTCCCAATAGTGGGTATAGCAAGGATCAATCCTGTAGGACCTCCCAATATCCAAAATCTCTAGTTAGCTCATTTTGATAGCAATGATTAACCCTATAAGACTTCCCAATACCCACTCCAGTACTAGTAGTAGGGATCAGTCCATGCAGACCACCCAATATCTAGATGGCAAGGGTTAGTCCATGCGAAGTTGCCAACGACCCTGCATAATAGAGATAAGTTCATGTAAACCTCCTAAGAATTATGTGTACAGGGCTTAAAATTAAAACCTCAGTGGCTAAACCTACCATACCATACAAATATGGAATAGCCAATATAGACCAAAGCCTTTAGCAGCTATAAACTCATTAGTTTACTGATCAACCAATCTATTGGGTGGTTTAATTGATTGGGCCAACATGCATTATTACATTTGCTTTCCCTTTTATGAGTTATTTAACATATACTCATTTTAGCCACTTACCATCCTATAGTTTATGTGTATATCTTTATTATTGCACGGTCGATATTTAAGACTCATTACAACCATTATTGCATTATTCATTTTATTTATTCTCCTAGACCTGTAATTCTAAACATTTATCCTTAGACACTCTAATTAGTTTATATCAAGCACTCTTATGTAATGTTTCATTAACTTTATGACTTAGCATCTCATTCAACCATATTACACTAATTAATCCTCTCATTTACATAACTACAAGTATCATTCATATCTATTGCCATTAACCTTCATCTCACAAACATATGCATCTACCTTATAACCATCACACACCTCATGACCATTTCATTTCTAAGCATCCATAATTCCTTTCATACCAATTCCATTTCACAAATATTCTTTATAGTTATTTCCTAGCATAATTACATTACATTTTCATATCAATAACACATGAACACATATATTCCCCTTTTGTACACCATTCAGACACACACACACACACACTCACATTTCTTTTTCATGTAATCTTCATAAATTCAAGGATTATATATTCCACACAACACACTCCCACATTCATTGCATGTAATTACACACACATACATACTATATACCATTTCTATACACACTCACACATGCCATACATGAACACAACATACTAAATAACACATATTACATTAAATTCACATGCTTAGGGTCACAAAACACTCTAATCCACCTTTTTATGGCTTACTTTGCTTCTCCTCTTTAATAGGTCTCTTTTTGCTTATAAAAATACACATTTTTATGGTTTGGGAAATTCTTAAATATCCTATAAAACTCTAAATTAAAAACTAGTTGCATGGTTATTCATGATTCACTTAGAGCTACCTAAACATAAAATAAAAATTGAGAAAAGGGCATGTCCACTTACTTTAGGCACTATTCATCAAGTGCTTAATTCTCTAAAACTAGATATTTTCTTCTAATTCTACAGTGGGAGTGGGAGTAGCTTCAAGAGACTATAGAGGTGAAGATTGGTGTACAATTTATGAGATTCACCTTTGTTTTATTGTTTAAAGGAAAAAAAATAAAGAGAGGGAGGAGAATAGGGATATCATTTACCATTACGAAGAAGGAGGGGGAGGAAGAAAATTTGGTACATGTAGCAAACCTATATGTTTCACCCTTTTAATATTAACACTTGGACAATTCCAATCATACCACGTGTTGCTCTGATGGTTTGTCTTTATCCAATTTATGTTTTAAGATTCAAAATTTCAAAATAATTGTTCAAGGCCTCAAAAATTATACTTTTAGTGCCAAAAATTCTCAAAAATCTCAATTAAAGGCTCTCTAAAATCTCGACTAAAAACTCGAAAGGGAACTAGGTTAACTATTCACTCACATAATTAAGAAATTCTGAATAAATACCGAATGACCTCAAAAAATTATAATTGCTTCACCACTAGATTGTATTGAATTTTTCACATTCAAAATATGCCATTTTTAGGTGCATCTAGGCACATCTAGGGCCTCTCTTAGCATAGTGCCAAGTAAAGTCACTATCCATTAGATTTCAATGTGAAATGATTTATTGGATTTGCTAAAAGTTTTAATTATTTCACTTTCATCATTTTCTAGCCCATCAAAGTTTTATGACTAGTACTTCCCTCTTTTTCCCTCCTAAAGTGCCTCAAGTCCTTGATAGACACAATTCATGCCTCAAAAGGTACTATTCATGAAATATAGGTTCTCAGGCATTACAATTGTATTAAGATACACTTAAATTTCAAAGTCAAGATAACGCTTCAATAATGATCCTAACATCTCATTTGGAAGTATGCCTAGAAAGTTTGCTACCTCTTGTACCTAACTAGGGCTTAGTTTTACCTTGGTAGTGTTAACCATAAGGGTAAAGTATGCTTCACACACTTTTCAAATCAATCACCTTATAGTCATTGCTGAAATGACATTAGATAGAGAAATTCATTCATTAACCACTATTATCTCATTTCCATCAACTATCTTAAGGGTAAGACACTTTTTCTTCCAATATACTACTAGTCGATGTTTAGTTAGCCAATCCATAATGAGGATGATATCAAAATCATCAAATGGGAGTTCAATGAGGTCAACCAAAAATACATGCTCTTAGACAACTAAAGGGCAATGCCTATATATTTTGTAAACTATTAGATGTTGTCTTATCATATTACTAACCATAATATCTATATCTATATGTTTATGGTCTACACCCCAATCTCATGCTTGTGTAGTGTAGATGTATGAATAAGTGGATTTCGGGTCTATCATTATTTAAACTGGTAACTCAAATAGAACGAATGTACCCATTATGCCATTTTGCACTTCAGCTTTCTCTATGGCCCAAATGGTATATTAGTGTACAGAAGCTTGAGCCTCTAATCTTTATCTCTGACTAGTGCCAGCATTATCATTCTTATTCTCCCTTTAGCTACTACTAGGTATAGGTGAAGAAGCTTAAAACTAAGTGGCATCTACTTGCTTATTTGGGCAATCACTCTAGTACTGCTTTCAAGACCCATATACAAAGAATTCTCTATGCCTCGACTACCAATAAACTCCTCAATGTTTCCTCCCATAAGTCCAATATAAAGGTGGTGCACTCTTAGCTATGGACACTGGTTCACTAGTAGCTTGTTGCAATGGTCTAGGCCTAAATTGAGATCCTTAGCCTAGCCTCTATGTTTAACCCACCCTACCTCTAGGACTACTATGGGGCTTGGCTTCCCTTCTATCTCTTTTCTGCATTTTGGGTCAAACTAGCTTGCCTTGGTGTAAAAGGTCTCTTCTTCTAGAAGGTCTCACTTCTATCATTAAGCATCTCTTTTATTACATATGCTACAAAAACCAAAGTGGCAAATTCTCTATTTTTTTATGTGTCAATATACATCTAAATCTCAATGTTAAGGCCTTTTATAAACCTATTACACCTCTCTGCTTTTGGAAGAATGAATTCCTTTGCACATTTACTTAAACAGGTATAGCCTTTCTCGTACTTAAACCTGGTTCTATCATTGTTTTACATAAAAGAATTCTTATTTCCTCTTTTCAAGGTAAGTCTCTAAAATATACCTCTTTTTGAATTCTTAGATGAAAAATTCCTAAGTCAAATCCATTATAAATTTATGTTCAGCTATCGCCTCTTATATATGAAAGGCTTTTTCTTGTAGGAGAAAGGTGGTACATATTAGGATCTCTACTAGGGTACACCATAACTTCTATAGGATCTTAATAGTCTACTACAGTTAATACTTAGCTTTAGCTACATCATCTTCTGATGTTTTCGCAAAAATTATAGGTAAGCCTTTTTTGCAGTGCTTGGGACTATGAAGGCTGTGCTAGAGTAGGTGGTTGTGGTAGTGGAGCAACAATAATAGTAGCTTATCTCAGCAAAGCTACAATCTACTATAGCAACACTGGCTTAGCTTGTGTTTAAGATAGGGATGTCGTATCATTATGCACTGAAGTTCCTAAACTTAGAGGCTCATGAATTGTTGTCAATGTATGACTTGCCACCTCTTCCCTTTCACCTGATAAGGTAGGCTCACTCATGTTTGTTCACTATAAAAGAGAAGATTATCAGCCTCGAGAAATGTAGCATTACCTAATATAGAGCCCTAGTCATATGGCACTCATGTATCTTATGACTAGGAATGCCTAAACTTGGTTCTAATATCAACTAATGTGACACCCCTTACCCAATCAACCACAAGATTGAATAATAGATATCACATTACAATCTCATTATCTTCATAATAACCTTATTTAATACTAATGTAAATTAAACTCATTAGTATGCATTCAGATTCATTTTACCATGCTTTTTACGGGTCATGTCTTAACAAAAATCTAGCGGCATAATGGGTGTTTGGATGAAAAAGCAAAAATTTTCACTTGCATAAAGAACACTTTAATAATATTTACTATCATTATCACATCACAATAGATCCTTCTAATCTTGCAAAATAATTTTATCAGCCACATTCCATACATTTATCTCAATTAGCAAATTATCAAGTCCATTTATATAAAAGTCATACATCTCATAAATGTTCTGTTATATAACTTGTTTACAATATCTATGAAAAATAATGACATAGATTTACAAGACTAAGCCCAACCCTATTTCAATACATAAGTATCCTAAATAAAACTATCTATATGATGTATAAAAAATGTATACCTTACTTGATGTCTGGTTTATTAGACTGTTAATTCAGATTGAGCTAATATATTATCTCCTACTTATGTGCAAAAAAAATTGAAATGCTGAGCATACACTTTGTGGTGAATTTAATGAAATATGTATTGTATTGCACATACATGTATCAAGCAAAAATGCAAGGTATCACAACATACATAATTGCCATCTTATTATATATGTGTTAATGTTTATTTACTTACCTTGCCCATGCAATAGAGTGCCTAAATCAGCATATCATCAACTATAATTAATTTAACCTAATTTGTTGTTTCTCTATTTTATTGCCATCTAAATTGTGACATCTTTTTTAAAACATCATGTTATATTATCCATTACATTTTTAGGCTGATACCTAAAAGACAACTCTTTAAAGATGGAATAATAGGATCCAAACTTGTATAGTAACCCATATTATAGACCTCATAGCTACACCACCATAAATTCATTCGATAGTAGGGATAACTTATAGGAGCTTCCCAATATATCAAAATGCCAGGGACAATGCTCATAGACTTCCCAACATCAAGATAATAGGTATTAGCCATTATAAACCTCTCAATATACAAAATATGAAATAGTAAGGACAACCTTCATAGACTTCCAAATGTCATGATAGTAGGGATTGGCCTTTATAGACCTCTCAATATCCAAATATATGCAGGGTTCATTTCCAAAACCTCGATGGCACCTGCCATACAATAGGCAGTAATCCTTGTGAACCAATGCCACTTGTAATTGCTAACTCAATAGTTGATTGCTCAACCTATCCAATTAGTGGTCTAGCTAATATGGCCCAACTTCATTTTTCATTTATTGTTTACTTAAGTTTAGTCATTTTCTCATTTTCATTTGTTACATTCTAGTTCATGCCATATGAAGTTACATACTTATGCTTTTATTTAGCCGTTACTTTAATATTTCAAAGCTTGTGCCTTTAACATCACATTTAGCCATTCTTCTTCATGACTATTATCACTTATTTACATCACCATAGTAGTTCCAACATGTAACCATAATCTGATGCCTCTTCATACAGTACTAAGTCAAATGTACATAACCATATTTTCATAACTCGCTATATGACCATTTCACCAAAAAGCACATATACTTTATTTATCACAATTCTTTATCTCAATTATAGTTACCACATACATTTGCCTGGCTTTACCTCATTTACACACAAATACAACCATAATATATACCATTTGGCCATTACACTAAAACATACATACACTATACTTACCATAAATTTCTTATTCTAATTATATTCATAACTTGACAAGAAGAACATTTGCATGTCATACACTTTTAACCACTCAAGCAAACACTCACACACCATGGCCATACCATTTAGCCATTTCTTTCACACAAATAAACATATCATTTTCCATATTTTCTCTTTAAATACATGTTCATATTCATCTGATTATCTCATTCATGCATTTATTATACATAATTGCATATATACACATATATTCCACCTATTCCCTACATATGCACATGCACTTTCATTATGTAAATATGTAATATACAACACATCTTTCATTAATTCACTTATAATGGGTTCTAAAGCACTCTAATATAACCATTGAAGCCTCATCTTTCCCTTTCTCTATCAATTCCTTTTCTATTTCTACAAACATAATGCATTTTTAGTTTAGAAAAATCATAATAAATTCTACAAATATGTAAACTTGAATCTACACATATTTTCATCACTTAGGCATTAAATGCTACCTTAGAAAAATATGAAACATTAAAAATAACCATTTACATAAAAATTGGTCACTATTAATCTAGTGTGAAAATCTCTAAAACAAAGCAATTCCTTTACTTTCTTCTATTAGAATAGTGATTAGGAGGTAATTAGGATAAAAATAGGGGTACAATTTGTAAAGGATGGCTTAATTTAGGGTTTAAATAAAGAAAAAATAGAAAGGAAGAGGGAGAATAATAATGTTTGCCTAAGAGGGAAATAGGGGGAGGAAGGTGTCTTGGGTTCATGTGTGATAGATATGAATATCCACTTTTTATATTAAGAGCATGGATTGCCTTGATCTCGACATGTAGTGGTCCAATAGTTTAGATTAATCTTATTTAGATTTTAAGCACCAAAAATGTGATTTTAACATTTAAGGCCTCTAATATTACTTCTTTCACTGCCAAAATATATAGAAATTCTCAATTTAGTGACCTCTAAAATCTCATGTCCAGAAGCCAATGGTAAGTT
>CANXYI011854160.1:0-10713 GCA_948208565.1 Hura crepitans
ACCACCTAAGTTGCAATAGATTCATGATATATTCCATGTTTTGATGCCAAGGCAGTACAGATTTGATCCATCTCATGTAATACCTGTAGAAGAAATTCTAGTGCAGCCAGATTTGATTTATAAAGAAGAACCAGTGTAGATTCTAGCTAAAAAAGTCAAGAAATTGCGAAATAAAGCCATACCATTTGTTAAGTGTTATGGAAGCATCATAATATGGAAGAAGCTACATGGGAAGGCGAGGAGCAAATGAAGGCTCAGTATCCGCATCTATTCTCACAGGTAATTTCGAGGATGAAATTACTTAAAAGGGAAAGAATTGTAACACTCGTAAATCGAGGTTTCATGAATAGTAGCTCCAAGGCTTGTATAGTGTTCTTAGGAAGTTACGACACCTTAGTAAGGGCAAGGAAGGTGTGTACTAGTCATAAAATTTTGATGGGCCATAAAATGAGTAAAATGAGATAATTTAAAAATGTAGAAGAACCAATAATTCATTTTAGGTAGTAAACTAGTGAAGAGTGGCCTTAAATGAACTTATGCTAGGAATGACCAAGGGTGTGTCTGGATAGACATGAAAATAGCATACCTTGAAGGTCAAAAATTCAATCTACATATTAGTGAAGGAATTTTAATTTTCTGAGGTCATTTGATAAATTTTCAGAATTTCTTTTTTTGAGTGAATAGTAAACATACTTGCTATTAGAGTTTGGGCCTAAATTTTGTTGAGCCTTAATAGGCATAATCAAAGATTTTTAGAACAAAATCGATTATTTTTAAAAGTTTAAAAAAATTATTAAAATTTTTTAAAATTTAAAGAGAATTTGGAATTATTTGGGCTGTTAGATCACCATATGTCATGATCTAACCATGCCACCACTTAGTACAAATACCTTTACACATATGGGAGTGCCACATATGTAAGCCATCATCCCTAATCTCCTCGCCCACACACCAAGCCGATGCCACCTCCCTTTTTAGCCCTCCACCATTTTTTCTTTCTCTCTCTTCTAAATCTTTATTAAATCCACATATCTTATATGGAATCAAACCTTCAGGACCTTTATAATGCATTCCTAGCCTTAGAATTCAAGGAAAAGGCCGCAAATAGGAGAAATGAGTATGGAGTAAATAGTGACCATCTGGAGTGTAAGTGATATTTTCTTATTTTTTTTTCTTATTTTTATTTTTTTTGAGTAACCTTGGTTATTCTAAGAAAAACTGTGTTTATAGATTTTAATTTGGAGCATTGTAGGATTTTATATGAATTTTCTAAGTTCTAGGGTTACATATGTAAGTTTAAAGAGAAGGTGGAGGAACCAAGGGATTCAAGTCATTAGAAGGGTGGAAAAAGGTGTAAAACTACCTTAGGTATGTGAATTTAATTTACTGGATGCATGCCATAATGTGTATATATGTATGTGTGCATGAACATGTGTATGGAAGTGTAATTGTGTGCATGTATATGTGAAATAATCACACTATTATGTTTAAATAATGATATAATAATGATATGTATGCCATTTGAGTGATGAAAGCATGTGAAAGTGTGGAGAATGTATATGGCCGAATGTATGCTATGTATGTCAAGGCATGTGCGTGTTTGCATGGTGTATGATGACTATGTGATATGATGGAAATTGTGACATATAATATGTGTGTATCATGAAATGTGAGAAAATAAATATATGGTACTGGGTAAAAGCAAAGTGTGATAATTTAAGGTAAAATGTGGAATTGGTTTAGTTATGGAAAGTGTACATAATAGAAAAAGTTAATGGCATATTTTGGTATGTAAAGTAATATGTAACTTGGTGATTTAATGTGCTTGTATACAATGAAAGAATTATGTTAAACATGAGAACATTTCATGGTGGATGAAAAGTGGAATTTGGTGACAATAGTATATAATGATTGATGATGGATTTATGCTAAGTGATACATGAGAAAAATGACTAAATGAATAGTGCCTATAACCAAACAAATAATGCCTATATCGTAAAAGGACTCATAATTGTGTAATGCATGAACATGAGAAAATGACCTAAAGTTGTGTGATGTGAACATGAATGCTATGTTGATAAAAGGACCTATAACTGAACAATAATTAATAAATTATGTTGGCCCATTAGTTAGATATTCACTAGATTGGTTAATCAGTCAACTAAGGAGTTAGCAGCTGCTAAGGGTATTGGTTCTCCTAGGCCATTGCCTATGTGATTGTGTAAATGGGTGCAATCACTGAGGTCCTGATGTGGGCCACTGCACTAGGTAGGTGTAACTACCAAAGTCCTAATACGGGCCACTGTAATAGGTGGGTGTAGCCATTGAGGTCCATGATAAGGCCACTAATCTAGGTAGGTGCAACTACTAAGGTCCAAAATGTGGGCCACTGCACAACCTAGATTCCTTTTTTATCCAGTGCCTTTAAATGTTGTCTTTCTAGTATGGCCCTGAATATAAAAATGAATATAATAAATAATAATAGTAATGGAATTATGACATTAAATATAGATAAGAGTCATTTGATGAAAACTAGGAAAGTTAATTAATTGGCTTATCACTGGTAATTAAATAAAGAGACTGTTAATTAAAGTAATATTATTTTAATAAATTAACTCTGTGTGTTGCATAATGAGTTCATAACATGTATGAAGCATGAATGTGTGCATGACATGCACTTATTGTATTAAATTCACCATTAAGTTTTATACTTACCATATCGGTGTTTCAATGTGCAAGTTATAGATAGTGTAGCAGCCTAACCTTAGTAATATTTTGCAGTGTAGCAGATTTGAAATTTTTGAGGGTATATTTTCTATACATAAAGGTTTGTAGTATGGAACTTATGTATAAAAAGGATTGGGCTTAGCTAGAGTAAATACTAGACATGTATGCATTTGAATTATTGAATGAACGGTTGGATATATGAAAACTTAATAGTATGACATAATTACTTTTGTTATTTTTATGTTGTAGGCCTAATTGTGTGGTGATTGTATATCATGCTAGGGGACTAGAAGGGTCCAGATGATGGAGAATAAAATAGATATGTTTTTAGAAGTGTTTTTATGCAAGTTTAAATTTGGGGTTTGTTACTTGTGTAGCTATTACAGTCCCTAAATTTATGAAAATGTGTTTATTATTTGAAAAATTGTATTTAGTGTCTATCACAATCAGTATGAGATAAGGAAAGGATTGAAATAAGGAATTAAGTAATATCTATCTGAAAATAAATATGGCTATAAGTGTTAAATGAATAAGGCTTAGAGAAATTTCAAGATAGGTGACCAGTGGGAAGTGGCACTACTTATCTGGTTCCTTTAGGAATTAGGTAAGGGCGTTACAAGTGGGTTAGTCAAATTCTACTTCAAAGGTTTAAATGCCTTTTGACAATCATCATTCCATTCACAAGGTTAATCTTTCATCAGGAGTTTAAAGATGGGTTTAAAGATGGATGTGAGCATTACTATAAACCTACTTATGTATTATATTTTTCATAAGAAGCTATGAACCTCTTTCTCTATTTTAGTCATAGGCATTTCTATATTTGATTTGACCCTGTCTTGATCCACCTTGATTCTATTCTTGCTAACTACATATCCTTAGAAACTTGCTAGAGGTTACTCTATGCACACAATTCTTTGAGTACAGCCACATGTTGAATTTCTCTAGCTACTGAAAGAACTTCTCCAATGCTTTGAAATTCTATTCTCTATCAATTAACTTTATCATCATGTCATTGATGTATAGCTTAACCTCCTTATGTCTCATGTCATGAAATAGTTTGGTAGCTATTTGTTATTAAGTTACCCCTACATTTTTCAATCTCAAAGGCATTACTTTGTAATAGAAGGTCCTTCATTCTATGATAAAGGTTGTTTTGAACTTGTTTATGAACTTTATGAGAATTTGATGTACCTTGAGAAACCATCCATGAACGAATACATGGCTACTATATTTGCACTATTTACTAACATATCCATATGGAGTAAAGGAAAGTCATCTTTGGGGCATTCTTTTTTTGAGTCCTGATAGTATATGCATATTTGGATCCTATGATTCTTCTTAGGAAAAGGGACTATGTTGGCTAGCTAAGTGCAAAAGACAATTTCCTTAATGAATTTCATCTCTAGTAGCTTAGTTACTTCTTCTTTCACATTTTTAGCCTATTTTGGTCATATTCTTCTCAACTTTTGCTGAATTACCAACATGTCTAAATAAGTTGGAATGGCATGCTTTGTTATATCCCCACCTATTCCTAATATGTATTTATAGTTCTGGGCAATTATTTTCTCATATTTCTTTAATAATCTCTCAAATTTATTCAATAATTGTATCATGGCCAATTAATATATTTTTAGGTTGTTTATTTGTGCCAAGGTTAAATGGGTTAGTTTTAATGCCATTAATGTAAAAAATGCTCATGTAATTATCATTAAAATGTATATTACCATCAATAAAAACATTGTACAAATAAGTATACTCAAAGTCAACTTTATTAAAAAAATATTGTACAAAAGTATTGTTAACTTTGCACATATTTTTGCACACCCACTCTCTATAGAAAGTTCTTCATCTTCATAATTTTGGAAACTATGGGATCCATGTATTCTTTATAAATGCCTACTACATAAAACCTATTAAAGAGTTGATTAGCAATTCCTAAAGTAAGATAACATGATTTACTTTTGCTTTAATTATGACTATCTTGCCTTCATAAGGAAATTTAATCATTTGATAGAGTGTAGAGGGAACACTACCAAGCTTATGAATCTAGGGGTGACCATTTAAAATAGAAAATTTGGCCTAAATTTCTATAACTATGAACTCAACCTCATCAATGACTAGCCCTACTTGAACCTTCATAATGAAAGAGTCTTTAACATGCCTCTTTGATTCATTATAGGCCTTAATTATGTGTTTGAGGGAATGAGGTCTTCCTTTTTAGTCACTGAACCTATTAGGATTTTTACTAGATAAACACATAATGAGGACTTATCATCAACTATAGTGTATGTGGTTTTCCTAGCATTGATTTTGTCTTTAATAAAGAGAGGCCAGTTATGCTTTTGCATTTTTAAAGGTAAGTTCTAATCTGAAAAGGAAATAATTTCCATTTCCTTATTTTTGTCACTTTAACCACCTCATTCAGAGTAGCAAGAGTCAAAACACAAAACTACCTTAAGGCTTTTATGACCTTCTACCTACAAGATTAGGAAAAGATTAGCAAATCCCAAATGCTAATATGAGCTTGGGTCTTTCTTAGCCACTTTAAAACCTTATTATCTTTTTCTTTATTAGTTTTAACCTCTTTCTCTAAAAGGACTTAAGCATTTTTTTTTAATTCTTTCCACTGCTTACCCTCTTCGAATTATGATTCTATAGAATCATCCCAAAAAGTTCTTGAGGTTTTACTTTCCCTGATTTTGCTTTATCTCTCATTATCCTAAAATTTGGTCATGAGAATGGTTATGTGCTCACTCACCACCTCACTTATCTTATAGTTGGGCCTATAGATATCTCTTAAGACATAATCATTAGGTAGCTAGAATAAGGATGAAAGCAAATTGACTATGTTTTGCTAAGGGATCAGATGGGTTCTCTAAGTCAAGAATTGCTAAGAATAAATTAAATCTTGGATGGCCTAATAAAGGGCTTTGCAATTGTCAGTGGCATGACTAGTTCTTTGATAATAGGCGATTACTGGTGATGGAAATCATTTACTAGTAATGGTCCATTCTAAGGTTGTGGTTGTTGAGGTTGAAGCTTCCCTTCTTTCATTAACTTCTTTAAGCACTAAGATAGGGCTTGCCTAAATTAGAGTAATGTCTCCTTTAAACAGTATTTAAATCAGTAGTCTTGTTTGAGCTTTTATTGTTGTTGTTGTTAGAATAGTTGGAGTTTCTAGATTGTTTGAACCCCTTACTCTGATAAGCCTTTTCAAGATCTATGATTATATCCTTAAGCTCTTCCTAAATAGTGATTGTTAGTTTTTCTCCATCATACATAGTGAAAAAATTAAAAATTTGAGAGAAGCCAGCAATGATAATGACCCGAATAATTTAAAATTCAACCTAAACATTAAATCTAGTAGCGATACATAATTTACCATAAATGATGATAATAGATTCCTTTCATGAGCTCTTCTCATCGGGTTATTGCAAACCATAGTTATCCTTTTTAAGGAACATCTACAAGATAATCCACACAAGAATTTTTTAGAAGAGATCAACTTGTAATTCTAGGTGCTAGTAGGAATTACAAGTGGATGAAGGAAAAAGAAGAAAACATATGTGTTTAATTGTTCTATGCTGAAATTCTATAGTAGAATGTATCCTTTTTATGGTGGCTACTGTAATAAGGCTTATTTATATCATAAATAAACCCTATTTAGGTAATATTTTAACACTTAAAATCTATCCTAAGTCGGACCAAAATGGACCCATCAATTGAGCCCTTTTCTGTCCTTTGCGTATAAGTCTTTTAATGGGCTTATGTGCAATTTGCTTTGGCCTCACTTTCATTAATCCTATGTGGCACACCTAGGCCCTTTTTTGGATTAATAATTACTCTAATTTAAGGCCTTTTAAACCTTTCAAAGGCCTAAAAAAATCAGATGTAAGAATAATTAAACATTGGACTCAACAAGGCCTAAGTCCAAAAATAGTGATTTTCTAGACTTTTCATTTGCATGTGGGCCCTAAGCCTATTTGCTCATTTCTTCTTCTTAATTCATCTTTCAATGATATATCATATCATGAGAACATTCAATCTCATTGAATCTTCCTTAAACTCCTTTTATGTGTGTGACCTTATGGGTTTCCAAACTAGTTTGGCAATACATAAGGAATTAGTTTCCTAGTCCAATTGGGACTCTATAGATTCAATCTTATTGAATCAATATCAATTCACTAATTGATATATCACTTGTATACAACTCAAAAGAGGCATCTAGCTATGTATCATGAGAACCCAAGCACTAGAATGTCAAGTCGTTTGACTTAACCCTTTCATATACAGTTACGATGTAATAAACTCCTTTCACTATCTTTTACCTCATATGGTTTTGAGTGTGGGCACATGTCAACTAATAGATTTACTAAGTATGTCTAAATAAGCTTTGAACATATTGCTATGATAATTTCACCTTTATTTCCAAAATTCCCTTAGTGAATCCCATTCACAGATGGCACTTTGCTCTAGCTAGAGATTGCCAAATATAAGTTACTCATTAGAATTGTGAGATAAACTCCCTACTGTAATATGAGGTGGTAAATCCTTTGTTGATTACTATCGTATCTTCAAATATGTTATGGCATATCCAAGCACCTCACTATGTATACTTCTTGTTCGAAGTAAAAGTTTTAGAGTCAAAGTATGTCATTACATATTTAAGAAAGTTAGTGATATCAAGTCTAACGATACTTGCACCACTGATATAATGAGATATTTTCTTTGGCATAGTGTAACGATCCAAAAATCTCAATTTTTATGAATAGTACTTTTCCTAGGATGAATAGTATTCCTGAGACCTGAGATGCATTGAAGTTACTGGATGAAACTATTAGTCATAAAATAATTTTAGGCAAAGTTTGAAATTAATTATAAGTTATTTGATTGGTTAAAAATAATAAAAAAAGTTTTTACATCAATGTCTTATGAATAGTGACCAAGGCATTATTGAACCGTAAATAATTTTTAAAGTTGCTTAGAAAATTCCAAACCTTATAGACTTGATACTAAAAAATTCCAACGAGTCTAATAGTGCTAAAATGAAAATTTTTAGAGATTGGGAAGTATTTTATTCAAATATCAGGAAGTGTAAAAATGGTGTTTTAATTCGATTTTTCTCATTTTTCAAGCTCCGATTTTTAGAGCGTATGGTGTCTTAATTAAATTAATTTTTAAAAGCTAAATAAGAGAAAAAGGAGTTAAAATGGGGGAGAAAAAATTTATGAATACATCAAAATTTTAATTTTCTAACTAATATAAATATGGTCAAACTTCTAATATTTTGGTCAAACATTAACTAAATCACTCCCTTACATCTCTCTCAATACCTAATGGCTTTAAGGGAGAGATTTTCTCCATTTTTTATCCATTTAATCCTCCATTTTAAGCCTTAATTCCCACATTCAATTGATTATACACCCTTCTCATAATCCTTAGACACGTAATTAAGCGAGTTATTGAAGGAAAATTGAAGAAAATACAAAAAATTAGGTTAGATGAATAGTGTTAATTTTTCGTTCGAGTAAGAATTTTTGAAAATTGCTATTTTCCTTAATCTGTAGGGGCCCAAGAGTTAAAAATGTGGTAATTTGTAATTTTTGTATATCGTATGATTTTATATGAATTTTCTAAAATCGAATCTGTAATAGACAGTTGTTGAAATAGAGTAAGGTCATAATAAGGGCAAAGCGAAGGTTTAGCCGAGGCTTGTAAGGTTTTTTGAGCATGTTAGGTTTGCGTGATTGACTTAATTATTGTATTTAAGGCATGCTTTAATATATAAGTAATGTATGTAAATATGTATATAAATGTATAATTATTATGTGAATGAAAAAAAAAACTTGTAATTTGTGATTATAGCATAATGTGGATTATGAATGTATGTTGTATGGTGGAAGAAATTATTTTGTGAGTGTATGTGCATATATGGCCAAATGGCACCCCTACTTAATTCCTAAAGGAACTTGATAGGAGATGCTACTACCTATAAGTCACCTATCCTAATTCTACCCCAATCCCTAGTCATTTAACACTTGCATCCATATTCTTTTCTTAAACCTATTCAAGTTATTTATATGTTTAGATTCTATTCCATTCTTATATTGGCTGTAATTAATCATAAAAACTATTCAATAAGATAAAAAATTAGGTTTATAGAAATTCGGGTAGCATAATGGCTACCTAGGTGAAAAATTTAAAATTTTAAACCTGTTAAAAACACTTTTAATATTATTATCATCATATCCTCTAACACCTGGACCCTTCTGGTCCTCTAATAAACATCTCAACACACACCGAGTCATAAAGACACATAGTCTCAGACCCATAACATTCAAAACTATATAATCAGAATATAAATATCAAAATGTTCAGCCATATACACTAAGGTATATAGGTCATCAGTTCTCATGTGATCAAATACATATGTAATATTTATATCACTCAAGCCCTACATTATTACACACGAGTGCTGACTTTATAAATCATCAAAGCTCTAAAAATATACCTTAAAAGGTTGAGTTGCTACCCAGCAAGGGTGAGGTTGACTACTATCACTATCTACAACCTGCGTATCGATGTTACACTCAGTGGTAGACTTAATATAATAAGTGCATGTCACACACACAGTCTTGAAATGATCATATTATAAGATAGACATATAAGTATGCAGAATTGTTTACATACAATTTTAAATTATTTCCTAGATTTATTATTTATTCATCTATGTACTTTTCTACCTATGTAGGTTTCTTAATCTTTCCAAAATATCCTTTTTGCTTATACTGAGTATTTTAAGTCTATCCCAGTCATTATGATTCATTTACTTGTGTCATTTTACTTCAAGCCCATCTTAGAGAGACTACACTTAAGGATACTAGATAATGGGATCCAGACCATGCAATAGCCCATATTTTGGGCCTTGATAGCTCTAATTACCCCATACAATAGCAAAGATCACTTCATGTGAACCTCTCAATAGCTAACTGGCAAATGGTAGGGATCAGTCCTATAGACCTCCTAACATCTATAGGGGATAGCTGGGATCAGCACCATGGGACCTCTCAATATCCAAATTAACATGTCATCTCAGCTATGGTAGATAGTAGGGATCAGCTGTGTGGGACCTCCCAATATCCATAAATAAGGTGGGTAGTAGGGATCAGCCTATATAGACCTCCCAATACTCAAATGTGTAGGGCTCAATATTATAACCTCGATGGCTACACCTACCATCACAATCATATAGGCTATGGCCCCAGGAGGACCAAAAACCCTAATAGCTGCTAATTCCCTAGTTGACCGATCAACCCATCTAGTGGGTGTCAACTGATGGGCTAATTGATATTTATTAATTATGTCACATAATTTTAGATCATTTCCATTACTGTATCAATATTGATTTGTCATAGTTATAGGCATTTGTTCACTTACGCACCTATCCCAGTTCGGGTCAATTTAAGAACTGAACACAATTCATTTAGTTATTTTATTTCACCCTTATTCTTATGCAAACATCATGAAGTCAACTCATTCAATATCCACTTGACTTACACAATTAACATGTCCATTACATATTTTGTGTCATTGGTTCATGTCAAAATATCACTTTTACCCACACATAATACACTTAACACACATCACCTCATTTCTACTCATACAAGTTATATTCATTTTTTCTTATTTCCCTTTTTCTATTTCCTCCATTACAAGCCTATTTTATTTCCGTCTATATATTCAATAGCCATGTTTTGGTCTCATACAGACATAAATACATTTCCACCAAGTCATACCTACCATTCAACTAAACCAAGTGCACACACATACACAATCATTCCTCCCATATACATTATGCCTATATTCTTTATTTGGTCACACTAATATAATGACGTATTTATATCAAAAAAATATGCACACACCCATAATTCCATACACATTCACACATGCACTACCATGCACACACTATATGACATGCATGAATTA
>CANXYI011854229.1:0-12114 GCA_948208565.1 Hura crepitans
TAATGGAACATAGCTACTATCATTTGATTTGTATTGTTCTCATATCTTAAAATTAATTCACCCTATATATCGTATTTATATGGCTTAACCCTCCTCTCGGTCCCCTTATAATTATTGTCCAAAAGATGTACTTCCTATGAGTTACTACACTTATGTATTGTGAATTAGTAAGCTAGCATGTAAGTATAATTCTGTACTTAAAGCTATAAACTATGGCCATTATCCTCCCTCATGTTTCTGTCCCCAAGCAATTCATACACCCAACATACATGACTCTATATTGTCCACCACTTAAACTTGTCATTGCTTGCATGCTACTCCACTTCCATATATAGTTCAACTTGTTACCTAAAAGGCACTTAATTATTATCACCTTAATCATATTATTTACATGTATTGATATTAAGCTATTTAGGCATATTGTCCTTCAGTCAGTGTACATGTTTCTCTTGGAAAAAAGCCACCCAAACACACCTATCTCATTTATTTATTTTTTTATAACTTGTATATTTTATCTTTGTGTAGGCCCTCTCCTCATGCACGACTAAAACCTTTCTTTCATACACACCAAAATAATAGCCAAAGGCATTAATACCCATATAACCCATAGCAATTTACCCCTTTCCCTCGCAAGTGTTTAAGTATTTCCTTTCTTTAATAATTAATATACTTTATTAAAACCTGTAAATTTCCCTAAATTGTTACACACATAACTAACCCCTAATATTAGTTAGTGATCCACACCTTAAGCACTGTAATATTATGCCATACACACATATCACGGAGGTCAAAAAATCAACACATAAGTTGACACATTATCATTCCTTCAGCACAAGCTTAACTCTTAGCATTAATCTCCACACTAACCATCATCTACCCTCTTATGATCCACACATAATCACAAACCATAATACCATATACAATATTTCCATTCATCAAATACACATCTTGAATTCCATTTTCTACTCATATTCATGCCATTAACTTACTCAAAAACAAATTACACATACACACACACCCCATGGACCACTTAGCCATTTCTTGAACTTCACTTTATACATTCATTTCTTTACCAATTCTCATATTTGTATACTTCACATAAACATACAAATAATATAGATTAAACATCTCATGAATTTATACACATTTACATACATATTTCAAACTTCCATACACAAGAATCACACTTTTGCACACACAAAGTCATTCATATTCCTTATTCATTTAACATATATACACCACTTTATTTCATATTACATTACACATAAACATATTCATTTGGACATCTATATACGCTAGCCATTTTACCTCATAAAAGTATGACAAATGAAGCAATATCATCAAGTATTCTCCATCTCATTAATCACACATACCTAATCTCCCTTTATACTTAAATTACATGCCTTTCATATATTAATAGCTTAAAAACATTTCCATACACATAAGTGACCCCATTAAGCCAACTTATGCACACCAACTTACACATTTATTTTCATCCCATTTATCAAATTCATATATTTCTCATAATCATACTAATAATGTACATTTGACATATTTCATAATTATGCACACTTATACACAAGTCTCATATTTCTATACAACAAAATCAAGCATTTCCATGCATATCATGCACATAAATGAATTTTACTCAAATTCACATACCTTAAACCACTTTTCTCACCCTTTAAGGCTTGCTAGTGCCTTGTTTCCCTTGAATTGCTTTTTTTCCTATATAGTTTCACATGTCACCTTAGAAAAATCCTCAAATATTCTATAAAGCTCTAAATTCAATTTTATTTAAATGAATGGCCTTAAAATCCATCCTAGTCTTCATAACAAAAATTAAAAAAAATTGAATTTCTACACTTAAAAATCTTGGTGACACTATTAACCAAAGTGTAATTTCTCCCTCTTCAAGGTTCCTTTTTATGTTTTTCCACTTGAAATTATCAAATTAGGTTTTGAAGGCTAAGATTGATATTTTATTTGAGATTTTCGGTAGAGAATTTGGGGAGAAATTGAAGAAAATAGAGGTGAGTAAAATGCCCATAAATGGCATCAACTTTTTGGTATCAAAAGGAGAAGATAAAGCCTTAATGGCTTATGTGAGATTCCCACAAGTGCTAGTCCATAAATATAAACGTCCCGTGGGCTTCGTTCACTTAACGCATTGATTTTACGGCCTGTTTTAGCTCAATTTTCATTTAAACTTTAAAAATTCATTTCAATATTTCAACATCTCTAAAAATATTTATTTTAGTG
The DNA here is from genome assembly GCA_948208565.1 of Hura crepitans. NCBI lineage: Eukaryota > Viridiplantae > Streptophyta > Magnoliopsida > Malpighiales > Euphorbiaceae > Hura > Hura crepitans. Next base: position 2,263 of record CANXYI011854229.1, read on the forward strand.
TCAAAAATTCTCAATTAGGCCTATCAAGAGTCTCGTAAAATATCAGGTCAAAACTCCATAGTCAACTCGAATTACTATGCACTCGTGTAATCTAAAAATTTTGAATAAATATTAAATGACCTCAGAATATTAAAATTCTTTCTCCATCAGACTCATTGGAATTTTTAACCTTTAGGGTATGCCATTTTTAGGTCTACCCAAACACTTCTTGGACCATTCATAGAACAAACTTAACTAATGTCACTATTTATTAATTCATAGCATGTTATGATTTATTGGTTTTACTAATTCTTTTAATTATTTCATTTTCATAATTTTATGGCCCGTTAAAGTTTTACGAGCAATAATTACCCTGTTTGACCATCACATGGTGCCCCCACATCCCGAAAACTCTATTCATAGCTTGAAAGTACTGTTTATGAAACTAAGTTTCACGAGCATTATAGGTGGTACCTCTAGTATTATAATTTGTATAGCTGATATTGCTTGTCCTCTTGAACCCTTTATCTTTATAGGCTATTTCTAGGTCAATGGCAATGTTCTTCAACTGATCCCAAGTTGTGATACCATTAGCTATGAGCCTACTATTCATGTAGCTATTGGCATTTCGAATGAACATCTTTTATCTGGTTGATGTCATTCAGTTTATTTATCATCTTCAACACCTTGGCCCTCCAACTTTCAAGATAATGTGAGAAAGTTTCACTAGGCTTTTGTCTTACCAATTCTAAATCTTTCAACGTCATCTCGATGCTAGCATTATTAGAATACTGCCTACTGAATGCCATTCCTAATTCTACCCAATCTTTTATAACCCTTTTTTCTTGCTAATGATACCAATCCAAGGCCTAGCCAGTGAGGGACATGCTAAATAGGCTCACAATCTAATCCTCTAATAGGCTAGTGGCCCCTATAGTGACTACATATTACTTTAGTAGGTCCTTGTATCAAGTGCCATTGCATCTTAAACTTTTAGGGCCATAGTGCAATTTGGCCTTAAGTTGATATCATCTATATTAATATCTTTGCCCCTAGTAAAAAGCTTACTCATGGCTTCCATCTTCTCATTCAGCTTCTTGATTTGGTCATCTTTAGCTGGCTTAGGTATAGGGATCTTGTTGTAAGAATTATTCAGAGGGATGTCATTATCTAAGACCTGATCATCCACTTTATCTATTACCTCTTTTCCATTATGAGTGGCAAAAGTCTAGCCTACATCTTTCTGAATGTGCATGCTAGACATGGCATTAGTAAAGGTTGTCATAGTCCTCTTCTCTATCTCACCTATGGCCTCCATCACATGAACTTAGTGATAAACTTGTTTGCAAACATTGTTCCTCTCTTAGGTGGCATTGATGTTGGATTATTGGTTCTATTAAGGTGCTTGCTACTCTCTTTCATTTAGCAGTGAATGAGGGATTAATAATGGCTATAAAATAAGGGTTTAGAAATGATGCATGATACAAATGATGCATGGTGTGTCTGTAGCACAAACAAACACATGTAATAAACCTTCCAACCTTATTCCTCCCAAACATGTTGTCAAGCCATTTCTTTCCTTAGTGGGAATACCTAAGTGTCAATACGGGACACTAGGTTCGATTATTGTCTTAATTAAACCCTATAACCTCTCATATTTAAAGTGCATGCAAGAATAATAGCCTCAAGCTAATTCTATATTAGAAATGGGATGTTAGTTAGCATTGGGCCATTGGGCCAAAATAGCAAAAGTATACAAGGAACAAAGATAACAGTGCGAGTAATAACATATAAAGGCATCACATCACATGGCAACATGTAAAGTGACAAATAAGTGCAAAGAGGTATAACATTAAATAACATCAAGCTAGGCTTTCATTCATAGCAAAAAAGTATTACAAGGCAACAAGGTAACTATACAAGCCTAATGTATTTTTAATATTCTATTCACATCAAAATAGGAATTTTTGGATATTGGAAAGTATTTTATAAAAATCAGGTAAAAATAATAATATTGTTTTTATTCAATGTTTTTTGGTTTTCGAGTATAGATTAATATAATCTTTTGGGTTTAAATTAAATGATTTTTAATGGTTAAAATTGATGTTATTTAAGGGATTAATTGCAAGGAAATAATTATAAAAAAGAAGAAGGAATTATAGATTAATGAGGGCATTCAATCAGAGAGGGATGGAAATTAGACCACTAGATCAAAATGGGTACAAAAAGGGTTAAAGCTTTCTAATTTGGTTAAGATAGGATAACGCCTCCCTCTCTACCCTCTTTAGAAGCCGATAGCTTCTTCCATGGAGTCTTCCCTCCATTTTTTTCTTTTCACCTCAAATTACTCCTTTAATTCACAATTTAAGCCCCAAATCCCAACCTTCAAAGCCCCTAAACATCATCCATAGCAAGAAAATCAAGTAAAATTTATGGATTTTCATGATGGAAGGAAGAAGTAACTAGTAATTTGTTTTTGATGAAGTAAGTTTTTATAGGGTTCTATAAAAGGATAACAATAGATTCCTTATGTAAGCTCTTCTCACTAGGTTATTGCAAACCACAGTAAACCTCTTGAAGGCACACCTCTAAGTTAATCCATATAAGAGGTTTTTAGAGGAGATCAACTTGTAATTCTAAATGCTAGTAGGAATTACAAGCGAATGAATGAAGAAAAAGAAAATGTGTGTTTTAATTATTCTATGCAAAAATTCTTCAGCAGAGTGTCTCCTTATGGTGGCTACTATAATAAAGTTTATTTATATCATAAATAAATAGTTTAAATATGACCTAAGTTGGATTGCAATGGACCCATCGATTGGGCCTATTTATGTCCTATGCATATAAGCCATTTAATAGGCTTATGTGCAATCTGCTTTGGCCCCACTTTAATTAATCCTATGTGGCACTCCTAGGCCCTATTTTGGATTAATAATTACTCTGATTTATGGCCTTTTAAACCTTTAAAAAGCCTATAAAAAATTAGATTCAAGAAAAATTAAAAGTTTAGACTTAACAAGGCCCAAGTCCAAAAACCCTAATTTTCCAAAAATCCTATTTTTCTAGAGTTTTCATTTGCAACTGGGCCCCAAGCCCATTTCCTCATTTCTTCTTCTTAATTCATCTTCCAATGATGTCTTATATCATTAGAAAATTCAGTCTCATTGAATCTTCCTCAAACTTCTTTTATGTGCATGACCTTATGGGATTCTAGTATAGCTTGGCAGTACATAGTGAATTAGAGTCCCAGTCCAACTAGGACACTATAGATTCAATCTCATTAATTCAATATTAATTCACTAATTGATATATCACTTGTATCATGACTACCCAAGTGCCAGAAAGTCAAGTGATTTGACTTAACCCTTCCATCTATAGTTATGGTGTAATAATCTCTTTTCACCATCTTTTATCTCATCAAATTTTAAGTTTGGACTTCTATCAACTCATAGTATAACTAAGTATCTCTAAGTAAGCCCTAAACATATTATTCTAATAATTTCACCATTATTCCCAAAATGCCCTTAGTGAATCCTATTCACATATGGCACTTTGCTCTAGCCAAAGATTCCTAAATATAGGTTCCTCATAAGAAATGAGAGATAAACTCCCTATTATAATCTAGGGTGGTGAATCTTTTGTTGATTACTACCCTATCTTTAAATATGTTATGCCATACCCAAACACCTTACTACGTATACTTCTTGTTAGAAGTAAAATTTTTGGAGTCAAAATATGTCACTCAATATTTAAGATAGTTAGTGATCTCAAGTTTAAAGATACTTACTCCATTGATATGATGAGGTACTTTCACTGACGCAGATTGAGTATCCATGTGAAGATCTCATGGCATTTCTCTGTTGTACTTAGTTCCTAAGTAAGTATCCATATGTTAACTCCAGCCATCTCTATGCTTACAGCTTGTGGGAACCACTACTTGATCTAGTCAAGAAGTATAACATGTGTTAATCTTTCTACATTAACAATATCCCATCATGTTAATACTATGATTAAGGACATTTAGGTATATCACATCTGTATGCAATAAGAATCTCACATCATGAACACTTCATGATTTCCTCTGCACTGTGATGATATACTAGGGACTTTATAACATGATTTAAGACATTGCAAATAATTATAAGTAATATATAAAAGTACCATGATATAAAGAGAAATGCCTTTTAGTATGATTTCACAAGGTTTAAGTACTTGAATACTACCATATTACATGAGCTCTAAGGCATACTTCAAATAATCTCCCATTTATACTAGAGTTAATCACCTATGTACTTAATGCCTATTGTATTTATATATTGATCAAGCTTTCTATGTGATAGTGCCTTTGTGAGAGGATTAGCTATGTTCTGATCTATAGAGACCTTTTCAATTTTCACATCTAATTTACTGATAATCTCTTTGATCAAATGGTATCACCGAAGAACATGTTTGGATCATTGATAAGACTGTGGTTTGCTAGCCTATGCAATATTCCCATTATTATCACAATACAATGGCATTGGATCAATAATACTTGGAACCACACCATGTTCTATAATGAACTTCTTAATCCAAATGACTTTTTTAGCTGCATCAAAAGCTACTATGTGTTCAACTTCAATGGTAGAATTTATAGTATCCTATTTAGAACTCTTTCGAACAACTGCTCCTTCATATATAATGTATAGATATTCAAATTGAGATTTATATTCATCCTCATTATATTAGAAGCTAGCATCAGTATACCCACTAACCTATAGATCTCTTTCTCCTTAAATCAAGAATAAATTCGTAGTCCTTGTCAAGTACTTACATATATTCTTTACAAGCAGCCAATGTTCTTTTCCATAAATAGATTGGAATTTGCTCGTGACACATAGAGCCAATGCTACATCGAGTCTCATACATAACATTATATACATGATAGATCTTATAGCCAAAGCATATGGGATCTTATTCATCTGCCCTCTCTCCTTTTGTGTCTTAAGAGATATAGAATTAGAAAGGTATTTTCCATGCAACATAGGAATATAACCCTTCTTAGAGAGATCTATACTAAACATCTTTAGCATCTTGCTTATGTATGTTGACTATGAAAGACTAAGCAACCTTCTAGATCTATCTCTATAGATCCTAATCCCTAAGATGTAAGTTGCTTCTCTAACATCTTTCACAGAGAATTATTTACTAAGTCAAATCTTGATTGACTTGGGGATAAAGACAATGTTTCCTTTTAGTAGTATATCATCTACATACAATAGAAAGAAAATTATTTCACTCCCACTGACATTTATTTAAACACATGGTTCATTAATATTTTGTGAGAAACTAAACTCTTTGAGTATCTCATCAAAATAAATGTTCCATCTTCTAGATGCTCGCTTTAATACATAGATGGATCTTTGAAGCTTGTAGACCTAAATGCCATCTTTTGATGTAAAACCTTTAAGTTGTGTCATATAACCCTCTGACAATTTTCCATTAAAGAAAGCTCTCTTTACATCAATTTTCTAGATCTCATAATCATAATGAGCAACAATTATAAGAAGAATTTGAATGGATTTATGCATTGTAACTAGAAAAAAGGTTTCATTAAAGTCAATTCCTTATCTTTGACAATAGCTTTTTGCTACCAATCAAGCTTTATAGGAAATCACATTACTGTCTATATCAATTTTCTTCTTAAAGACACATTTGCACCTAATGGGTTTTATCCCTTTAGGTGGATCAACCAAGGTCCATATCTAGTTACCATACATGGAATCCATTTTAGATTTCATGGCCTTAAGCCATGAGTCTAATTCTGAACTCTTCAGAACCTCTTCATAACTAGTGGGCTCATGATCCTCTATTATAGTCACTTCTCTATCCTGGTCTATAAGAAATCCATATCTCACTAGAATAGTTCTGACCCTAGTAGATCATTTAGGAACTTGTGTTTCCATAGGTTCTTCTATTACCTCATCACTATGAGTATTAAAACTAAGATCCGTTGGTTGATCTGCTTAAATTTATGGATCTTGAACTTTATCAAGTCCAATTTTACTCTCACTATCTTTCATGAGAAACTCTTTCTCTAGAATGACTGCGTGCTTTGAAACAAAAACTTTTTAATCCAAAGGATGGTAAAGTTAGTACCCTAAAGTTTAATTTAGACGCTCTACAAATAAGAATTTGTCAGACTTACACTCAAGCTTATCTAACATTATTCTTTTTACATATATAAGGCATCCCTATATAATGATATGTGAAAGAATAGGTTTCTTATTATACCATATCTCAATATGGTGTAACACCTAATGACTTTGATGGAACTCTATTACAAAGTTAAATAGTAGTTTCTAGTGCATACCCCTAGAAGCACTTAGGTAAGTCTACAAGACTCATCATGGATCAAGCTATATCTAATAGAGTTTGATTACTCTTTTTAGACGCACTATTATTCTTTGATGCATATGAAGGAGTCCATTGAGATAATATACCATTATCTCTCAGATAACCCTAGAATTCATGACTTAGGTATTCACCCCTTCAATCAGATCAAAGAATTTTAATAGTTTTGACAAGTTGTTTCGCAACCTCATTTTTGAATTCTTTGAACATTTAAAAGCTTCAAAATTGTACCTCATCAAGTACAAATACCTATATAATGAGTGATCATCAATAAAGGTAATAAAGTATAACAAACCTCCATGTGCATGTGTTATCATTAGCCCACATATATCTATATGTCTAAGTTCTAATAACTCACTTACTTGGTCAGCCTTTCCAAAAAAAAAGGTCATTTTTCCATCTTTCCTAATAAATAAGACTCATATGTATCATATGATTCACAATCAAATAATCACAAGCTACCTTTCTTGTGTAACTTATTCATGCATTTCTCATTTACATGGCTAAGGTGATAATGCCATGGATAAGATAGCATTAGGTTATCTATTTTGATATCTTGGTATTAATATTATGTACTTCTTTATCTTTATCCAAAACATAAATTCCATTACATATTATACCTGAATAATAAAACACATTATCCAAGTAAATAAAATAACCCTTTTTCTTATTAATGGAAATATCAAAACCTTGTTCAACAAGACAAGAAATTAAAATAATTTTTTTAGATAAAGAAGGAACATAATAGCAATTGTCTAAAATTAATAAAAGTTTAAAAGGTGAAACAAGATAATATAATTTCATAGCTAATGAAATAACTCTTGCTCCATTAGCTACACATAGGTATGCATCTCCTTTTTCTACTTTCTTACTCCTCCTTAGTCCCTGTATATACACTAAATATGGGTGCCTATTTCCCTTCAAATGACTTTAATTAAAACTAAAGAAAACTACATTAAATAGGGGTGCCTTTTTATCTCCAAGTGAATTCCAATTTGTTAAAGTTGAAGAAAACTACACCGCATTTGGGTGCCTGTTCACTTCCAGGTGAAAATAAACTACACCGAATACGGGTGCCTATTTGCCTTCAAATGATTTGAATTGAAGTTGAAGAAAACTACATCAAATGTGGTACCTGTTTGCCTTCAAAGGAACTTTAAGATGTTGAACTGAAGAAAACTAAATCGAATATGGATGCTTGTTCACCTCTAAGTGAAGATAAACTACACCGAATATGGGTGCCTATTTGCCTTTGAGTTGGTATATTACAAATGGACTGAACAAAATTTGGTGATGAGTCTAAAATAGTTTACTGAATCGAATCTAGTGATCAGTCTGGAGATGCTGACTGAACTAAATCTAGTGATAAGTCTAAGTAGGTTAACCAAATCAAATCCGATGACAGGTCTAAAGTATACGGATCGAACCGAATCTAGTGACAAGTTTGAAAGAGTTGACTGAACCTATATGCTGACCAAATTGAATCTGGTGATAGTTCTAAGCATGTTGAATGAATTGAATCTGGTGTTAATCTAGGGATGCTAATTAAATTGAATCTGGTGTTAGTCTTAGAGATATTGACGAAATCGAATCTAGGGTTTGTCTTAGAGATACTGATTTAATCAAATATAGTGTTAGGCATGGATAATCTAGTACTGTGGATTAAATCAAATTTGGTGATAAGCCAGAAAGAGTTAACCGAACTGAATTTAGTGATGAGTCTAGAGATGTTGACTGAATTAAATCTAGTGATAGGTCTAAAAAATAGCCTGATGTCATGGATCGAATCAAATCTAGTGATAAGTCTTAAGCAATAGTTTGATGTTATAGATTGAACCGAATCTAGTGATAGGCATGAAAGAGTTGACCAAACCAAATCTGGTGATAAGTTTGAAAGAGTTTGACTGAACCAAATCTGGTGATAAGCCTAAAAGAGTTGACCAAATTGAATCTAGTGATGAGTCTAAAATAATGGTTCGAACAATATCTAGTGTTAAGGACATTAATATTGTGCAAGTATGTATGTGACATCATATGCATATGTGTTGTGTGTGATGTAAGTGCATGACTAATGTATAAAAATGTAGCAGATATGTGGCTAATTCATGTCAATGTGCATAAGAGATATATGCATGTATGAATTAATGTGGACTGATATGAATGTAATGACTTGCATGAAACTTTTTTATGATATAAAAATGATTGTGTACATGCATGTTACGTCTCTTTTGTGTTCTTAAGCTATGTGAGCAAGCTATTTACACTAATGCTTTTGAACTTAATGAATGAGTATATATGTTATGTGCCTAAAGCATGTGACTACATACTAGATGCATTAATGCCTAATTAATATGAGTATATGAATGTGCTAATACATGTGCAAATGTATGAATATGTCTTGTGATTAGTGACTTAATATTCTCCTAAATAAATGAATACACTTTATCCTATCTTGGATGAATAAGTGTTAAAATATGAAGGTGATTAGTGAGATGACTTTAATGAATGAATGCACTATATCCTATGAATAAGCATGAAATCATAAAGGTGGTGGATGAATATGGTGAATGAGATAACTCTAGTGAATGAATGTGCTGATAGAGTGATTCAATGTGAATATGTCATGAATGGGTGGATATGTATCTATTGACTACGTGCTTACTTAGATAAGTGCAGGTTAATAAATTTGGTGATGAATGAGTGATATACAAATTAGTTCCTAATCTCTTCTGGATAAAGGAATGCAGCAAGGTATATTTTTGACTAAATGGTGAATAGTGCATTTCTAATCAATGTAGTGATGTGTGTGTTTTACTTATTTTCTCCAAAATGCATAAGGAATCTGAGTGAATGGTAAATGTATGTAAAATATGAATATGACTTTTTCCCAAATGATTGAATGAATGAATCGTCTATTATGATGTATGAATGGTGAAGGTAGATACATGTTGAATGATGGTACATTTTTTTTTGCTATGATAAATGAATGGTGAAAGCTAATGTATGTTGAACAATGGATGCATCTTCTCCTATAGCAAATGAATGTTCTTTTGTGATAAATGTATGAAGGCAAAAGTATGAATAGGCAATGTGTAAATGAGTTTGAGTGAGTAAACCTATTGTTTGTGATCTACATGTAACAATGTTTCTAAATGCATGAGTCAGTATATGTTTTGTTATTGGGATCATTCTCCTCTCAGACTTATCATAGAAAAAGGTTAAGTTTGAGAAAATAGTGAAGTTGTAATGTTGTAGGCTAGGCTGAGCTAATGAGAATAAGATGTCTCTTGAAGAAAGAGGTCAAGTTATGGTGATAGAAAGGATAGGAAAAGTGTTGAGAAGGAAGTTGAGTTAAGGTGAACAATGGTGAGGCCAATGCTTAGGTGAAATGTCAATTTGCCATTGAAGGCATTTAAGCATATATAGTTGAAGAGTGAATGATTATGATGAATAAGCATGCAAACGAATGTGATTTCATAG
>CANXYI011854293.1:0-15225 GCA_948208565.1 Hura crepitans
GAAGTGTACTTTTATTTTTATTGGGTTTGTAATTCATGTGTAACTACTTAGGGTTTGGCCCAAATTGGTTTCTTTTGGCTCAAAGAAATCAAGGTAGTAAAAGTCCATAACTTGATCATATGTTTAATGTGATTAAATAACATATATATAATTTAATGAGATTAAATATGCATATGCATGACAAAGCATACAAAATCCATTTGTATAAGTGCACCAAAGTATGCAACCTTGATGACACTTAATTGGAAGAAATCGATATACAATATAAGATTTAGAAGCCTTCTATTATTATGAGTTAAACAAGAATTCTCTTTAGTATTGGGTTGTTGAGCATATTCAAGCTATGGTACATTTGATATGTTTAAAACATATTAATGTGTCTATGTTAACATGATTATTAGTTTGTTGAGCATACATAAGGCAAATAATCATGAGGCAAGATTAGGGAAATATGTTTATGATTCATATGCATCAAATGTTGCTAACCCAATGATTAGTAGTTACATATGAGGTCTACCATTTAAGTTAATGATTTGGCTTATTGAGCTTACCCAAGGCTTTAACCTTAACCCAAATGGATATTGACCCATTAGGAGAGCTTCCAACAAGCTTGTTCAGATAAATTAATAAGGGTTATTGGCTAGCAATAAAATATTCATGCAATGCATGATTTTAAAAACTTTGAAATTATTGCATACATATACATGATCATACTCTAACATGTTTTCATTTTAACTTACAACATCACTACCATAATATCATCCAACTTGATTTTATGCCAATATTGACTAAAATTACTTCAAAATCTAAGAATAGTTCTTAAGAGTGAGAAGACAGATATGTGTTGGACACGTATATTCCACCTCATTTGATTAATGAAAGTTCCAAATTAGAGTTGAAAGCTTTTTCAAAAGCACATAGGGATGGTATTATGATTGCCTCTATATCTCCTAAACATTAGAAAGAGCATGGTCATGTGATGCTTAAATAATCAAATATCATCTTATGGAATAAACGATATTTGATATGTAAGAAACTATTTCTTTTGAAAATAATAGAGGACACATCAAAAGTTGAAAGTGTTAAGCTTTAATTCCAAAATTTTATGATATATTATAAATAAGAGTTAATTATATAATCATAAAAATATGCTAAATCTTATTAAGACTTTGTCTCTTAGGAATAAAAATTATAGTCTAATTAGTTTAAACCACATAGAAGTAGAAAGAGACCAGTCCCAAAAGTAGGAATTGTAAAGCTTACCTTATGTCTCCAATGAAGAAGGGCATGTGATGATTCAACTTCAAGTATTAATATTATTGAGATTAATACAAGTAAGGGTGATGTGGACCTATAGGTAGCAAATGGATCAAGAGTTACTGCATTTGCAACAGGAACATATCATTTGTATTTACCTTTTGGACTTGTATTGGAACTTGATAATTATTATTTTATGTCTTCCTTAAACAAGATATTATTGCTTTTTCTTGTCTTGCTAAACAAGATTTTGATATTAACATTAATAAGAGTAAGGCTTTCCTAGTTTTATAAAGACAATGTTTTATATTGTTCTTGATTTAATGTTAATGCAATTTATGTTCTTGATAACTAAAAGGAACTATATAATATTAATATAAAGAGACAAAAGATAGATAACCTAAAACCATCTTTGTTGTGGCACTATCATTTAGGCTTTATAAATGAGAAGTGCATGTCTAAGTTACGTAAGTCTAGTGACTTAGGTTCAATTGATTATGAGTTAATTGAAACATGTGAGTTCAATTTATTAGGCAAAATGACAAAGATGCCTTTTAGATGAAAATGTGAATATGCTAGTGGGCTTTTAGAGCTTATACATATAAATGTATGTGGACCTATGACAACACATGCAAGAGGTGGGATTCTCTAATTCATTGTCTTTTACCAACAATTATGCTAGGAAAGGGCATGTGTACTAATGAAGTAAAAATTTGAAAACTTTGAAAAGTTAAAACAATTCTAAAATAAATTTGAGAAATAGCTTAGCAGAAGTCTTAAAACACTTTGATCTAATTAAGGTGGAGAATACTTAAGTCATGAGTTTCAGAGTAATTTGAAAGATAATCGTATATTATCTAAGTGGACTCCTCTATATAGTCCACAACACAATGGTGTATCTTAAATGAGAAATTAGACCCTATTGGACATAGTTCGATCTATGATAAGCTTTGTAGAGTTGCCTAGATCATTTTAGGGACTGAAAACTGCTATTTATCTTTTAAATAGAGTTCTATAAAAGTTAGTTGATGTTACACCATATGAGATGTGGTATACTAAGAAATCAATTGTTTCACATATCAAGGTGTAGGGATGCCTTGCATATGTAAAGAAAATAATGTCAAATTAGATTAAAGCTAAGTTTGATAGATGTTTATTTGTGTGGTATCCAAAGAAACCTTTGAGATTCTACTTTTATCACATTTGGAATAAAAGGTGTTTATTTCAAAGAACACAGTATTTCTAGAGAAATAGTTTCTCAAAAAGGCACTAGGATTAACTTGATGAAGTTTAAAATCCATAAATTAAAGCATATCAAATGACTAATCCCAGTTTTATTACTCATAGTGATAAGATAATAGAAAAAACCTATAGAATTATAATTTTCTAGATGATCTACTAGGGTTAGGATAGTTCTAGAGAGATATGGGTTTTGTCTAAAGATAAGGATAAAGAAGTAACCATAGTAAAGGACCATGAGCCCATATGTTATGAAAAGGTTTTCAAGAGTTTAGAAATAGGCTCCTGACTTAAGGCCATAAAATTTGAAATGGATTCCATGTATGTTAACCAGGCATGGACTTTGGTTAATCCAGTTAAAGGGATAAAACCTATTGGGTGCAATTGGGTCTTTAAGAATGAAACTTACATGGAAGGTAATGTGATTACCTATAATAATCGATTGGAAGAGAAAGGCTATCACTAAAGGAATGGAATTTACTTTAGTGAAACCTTTTCTCAAGTTGCAATACTTAAATCCATTTAAATTTTACTTGCTATAGCTACTCATTAAGTTTATGAGATTTAGCAAATAAATGTAAATACAACTTTCCTTAAATGAACAATTTTTAGAGGAAGCATATATAACATAACCCAAAGGTTTCACATTCATAGATAGCAATCAGGTCTACAAGCTTCAAATATCCATTTATGGATTGAAGCAAGCTTCTAGAAGCTAGAACATCTATTTTGTTAAGGTAATCAAAGAGTTTGGTTTCTAACAAAACATGGATGAACTATTTATAAGAAGGTCAATAAGAGTGTAATCATTTTTAGATGTCATATTACTAATTAAAAGTGATGTCTTATCCTTTAATTAGTTAAGATATTCTGTGAACCCTAGATCTTTGAACAGTTTAACCCAAAGGGTGAATAGTGCCTTTAGAGCAACTAGGTCCCTAAGAGGTGGCTAAAAGGGGAATATAGATCATAAAACTTTGACTGGTTGAAAAATAATGAAAATTTGACAATTAAAACTTTTAGTAGAACTAATAAATTATTTCATGCTCAAATCTATTAAATAGTGACTTTAGTTGGCATTGACTCGAGAAAGGCTTAGAATGTGCTTAGATGGACATAAAAATATCACACCCTAAATGTCAAAAATTATAAGTAATCTAATGATGAAGGAATTAAAATTTTTCAAGGTCATTTAGCATTTATTTAGAATTTCTTAATTACATGAGTGAATAGTTTACCTAGTTTCTCTTAGAATTTGGCCTCGAGATTTTAGGGACCTTTCAATTAAGTGTTTCGAGATTTTTTGGTACTAAAAGAAATAATTTTGGCAGTCCTAAAAGTTTTATTTGCATTTTCAAAGATAAAAACATAAATAGGATTAATTTGAGCCATTTGATTGTTACATGGCTTTATTATAGCCATCCATCACAAAAATATAAAAGGTTTATGGTATGTATGGGTTTATGGGAGCCAAACCTCCTCTTTCCCTCCCTTTTCTTCCTTGGCCATTGCCACCTCCCCTATTTTCTGTTTTCTTTATTTCTTTATTCCAAGCCTCAAAACACCTTATTTTCTTTAATTAAAATACCAAATCAAGCCTCCACAGTCTCTTGAATATGATTATATAGGGAAAAGGTCATGGGATTACTTGTTTGATGAGATTTTAAAGCTTGACAAATACTGATATTTTGGTGAGTAAGTGGTTTTTCTTAAGGTTTCTTATTTTTCATAGATAGTATTAGAGGTGTAGATAAGGCTATATAAATTGATTTCAATTTAGAGCTGTATAGATTTTTGTACGAATTTTTTAAGTTTAAACATAATATGTTTATAGTGTAATAATGGAATGGATGGTTGAAGAGGAAACCAAAGGTTCTGTAGTGTATTTAGAATGTCTTAGAGCCTACTATAAGTGAATTTAATGTCATATACATTATATGTTAATTTTTTCATTATATGTGTGTAATGTATATGTATAGAAGTATGGTGTTAGGCATGTAAATTGGGTGTTTTATGGTTGCTAAAATTTTATGTGGTCTATAAGATTAATGTAGAGTACAAATGCATGAAAAAAGACAAAGAAATAATATGCGTGTCTGTGTGTGTGCGTGATGATGTTATGGATGAATGGTATGTGCATGCAAATATACATATGTATGTGCAATCAAGTTGTATATTAAATTTGAGTGCATTGATGAGATAGGGGTAAGCATCATTAGAATGAGAAATCACATGTGTGTGCATTTTTAACCTTCTAGTTGAGAGTATATAAAAGAGTATATGTGTATATGTAAGTATAATTAAAGGTATATGGCATAAATGAAATTGTAATTAGAGAATAAGTGTGGTAAGGTATAGAGTTAATGTATAAGTAAACTTAATATAAAATGAATAATGTGTTAAGCTTGTGTCATATGTGTGTGTGATTATAGGTATGGAACAAGTGAAACAAGCACATGTGCCTTTATTTCCATGAGGAAAAAATACATGTAGGGTATGGTGAATGCAATTAGCATGAATGACTAAAAAACTTGGGGAAATACAGTGTATATGTGTGGAAAATATGTGTGGCCAAATGGTGCACTAAGGGTAAAAGTATGTGTGCACATCTGAATAGCTTATGTGTGTAATGTAAGTGAGCTAGGAAATAAACACAATTTCTATTAGTAAAATAAGACTAAAAAGAAACTAAGTGTGTGTGCTTGTGTATGTGGTAACCGTGAGGTATGTGTAATGATTAATAAATGTATGTTATAATGTTAAGGATATTTTTTGCATCTTTAAACTTTATAGAGAATGTGAGCATGTTGATGGAATAATAAATAATGGAATGAGTGACATATTTGTGTAAGGTAAGATATTGCAATGATGAAGTAAGATATGGAATCATAGTAATCACAACTTAAATTGAAATTCAAGGGAGGCAATATAGCTTGTTGATGGCCTAAATGGTCAATGAATATAAGTAGGTGAGATGAGAAAAATGAATATTTGCTGTTAGACCTTAAAGTTTGCTAGTACTGGGTTTATGAGTATAAACATAGGCATGGTGAACCAAATGGTACTGAGAAGAAAATGTGTAAATTGGACATGAACCTAATAACATGAAATAAAAGGTTAAGAAAATTATTCGAATTAGCCCGAGAAAATTATGATAATTGGCCTATATTAGTTAGATGACCTATTAGATATGTTGATCAATCATCTAGGGAGTTAGCAGCTATTAAGGACTTCATCTATGAGGATCTTAGCTTATTGTGCAGCTAGTGTAGCTATTGAACTCCAAGTAAACTTGCATGCTCTAAGTATTAAGAGGTCTATATGGAATGATTCCTGCTATCCATAGTCATTGTGAAGTCCAAAAGAACAAACCCCTGCCACCTAGATATTAGGAGGTCCATACGAACTTATCCTTGCTACCCACTTTGCTTTGGGTATTGGGAGGTCGATATGTGCTGATCCCTACTATATGTGTTATTTTGGATATTGGTAGGTCCACTAGGGCTAATCTCTGTTATCCACTAATGATGTGATTTGGGATATTAGGAGGTCCATCAGGGTTGATCCCTACTATCCAATGTGTTTAGAGGCCCAGTTAAATTGATCACTGCCATCAGTATTAGGAGGTTCTATAGAGCTAATCCTTACTATCAGATGAAAGGTTTGCTCATATGCTAAGCCCTAAAATATGGGACACTATACAAGATAGATCCTATTATTGAGTGATTAAGAGTCTTTCACGAGTATAGACCAATAAAGGAATAAGAATAATAATAATAATAATAATAATAATAATAACAATAATAATAATAATGTTTGAAAATGAGATGATATGATATACCAATAAAGCAAAACTTGAGTTAGATTAATGGCTAATATATTGGCTTAATTGTATAATAAATCTTCTAGTTGATGAGCTAAAGGTATAAGGATAAACAAGTATTAGTATAATAACATGTGGCATGCATTAGACATAAAGACAACAATATGATTAAAATGAGAAAGAGAAATATACAAATAAATAAATGCCTTAGGACCATAAACTTAGTAATGTGAAAATAGTAGCACACACTTATGAAATAAATGATTTTGCATGCTTTTGTGGTATATGTGTTTCATACAATGCATATTATATTAAATTTACCACTGAGTGTATATTCAGTATCTCATTCCTCTAATGCATAGGTGTTAGATGGTAGATAGTAGTACTATCTTTTATAGCAATGTAACATCAAGCTTCTTAGGGAGCACACACTAGTGGCACATCTATGTTTAGGACCTAAATTAGTGGTACTCATGTATATAAGAGGTTTAGGTCATTACGATAAGATATATAATATTATATATTAAAATGTTTTAACTAAGTTATATGCTCAATGAGATTTCGTGATAAGCATACATGTATGTTTATTTATTTATGGTAAATAACTGATTTGATGGTTGTATGTATTGTATTGATTGTGATGTTGATGCAATTATAAGTTACATGAGAATGACTAGAGGGTTAGATGGACCTAATGAGTGTGGAAAGGTTTAAGAATGGTTTTAAAAGTGTTTTACAGGTTCAAAATTTTTGGCTTTTTACCCGAAAAGCTGTTGTGCTAATAGAATTACATGGATTTAGGATTTTCAAAAATAATAGGCTTTTTAAATAATATTTTTATATAAGGTTAAACATGGTTAGTTTAGAGTTAGATAAATATGGTTAACCTTTTGTGAAGTGACATCATCGTTCAGTCTAGGAACAAATCTAAGTAGGAGGTGTAACATTCAATGGTATCAGAGTGAGTTTAGGTGGTTCTATGTGAAGGCATACATGAGTGCCATAGGATAAAGACAATTTGTTAATGTTATCTACACTGCTACAAATTGGTATTTGTTATATTTAAGGGTGTGATAAGATAAGTAAGCATACTATTACCAATTAATGTACTTTCAAAATAAGTGTTTAGGAATCTGTTCCTTCATTATGAATATGGTTGTGATAGCCCTAGAAGTGGCTAGAGGTATATTTGAGAGCATAGGTAAGGTTGGACCCATTGACTTCCCTAAAAAAGAAATGAGTGATGAGTCCCTTAAGAAGGTAATATGTATTTAAATACCTAACAGGAAAGAGCAAGGTTAAGTTATGATGATAAATTGTAGTGTCATAAGCAATTGAATTACAACCTTTGTGTGGGGTTATAGCTGAGTGAAATTATTTTACTAATTGAGTAGTAATAATGGATTTAGTATAGGAAAGATGTCGAGTAAAATGTAAATATACCTAGTTTTCAAAAAAGCTAAGCTTAGATTGGTGTGTTATTGCTTCCTTCCTATAAGTGACTGAAGGATAGAGGGAAGACCTAGCAGGTGGTGGTGGAGAATACTTTTGGTCCCAGGTGGTATGCTTTAATTAAGCCCTCATAGAGGGAAAGCCAAATAAAGAGAACTCAATAATATAGAGTTACCAATAAATTGAAGATACCCAGATGACCACTAAAGAGAACTACCAAAATGTGGTACTTAAGAGGGTATAGGCATGGGAAATGTATGAACGAGAAAGAGGATTATGTTATAGAAAAAGATTAATAGTGATGATAGGGATGTTCTATGGAATGAAAGTGATAAATGATTACAATACAATTGAAAATAGATGTGATACATCAAGGGTTAACATTATGAAAGGGTAAGAGGATAAAAGAATGACTAGAAAGGGTAAAGAGTAGTTGAGATAACCCTTCAAGCAACGACTTGAACAAGGAGGGACATAGAATGTCCATATGGAAAAGAAGTAAGTAATGAGTAAAGTGAGTCTAAAGAAAGAGTTACAAAGGTTAGAGAAATCAAATTACTTATTTTATCTGCTAATGTCCTTGAGGATAAGGGCTATTTCCTTCCTTGATGATACATGTGACATTGGGGCTAGTTATGTATCATCTGCCATTACTTGCATATTGACATTTTGCATATTTGCATTGCAGCTATCATCATACAAGCATAGTGGTAGCTCAAGCATGACATACATTTAGCCTTGATGTAAAAGGACTTGGCAAGAATATACCTTGGTATTAGGTAATGAGAGGGCGTTTAAAGAGATAAGATGAGATATAGAGTGAGTTAAGATGAACGAGGTTAAGGAAAAGGAGTGTAACCCTTAAACACATATGGAACTAGTTTTAGAATGAAATGAGAAAAGTATAATAAATGCAAGGGTGCTTAAGGAATAAGTGATATTGTATTAAATAAAGAGAATTGAGTGAACTTAGCTAGCAAGGTTAGGTTATACAAAGCCATTAGCTAGAACAATTGTAAACTGTATACTTGATTAGAGGTGGTAAATATTAAGGGAGTTTAGATGTTTAGGTGTTGCAAACCCTAAAAAACCCTTAAGAGGAATAGTAGGATGAGAGAAACAAAATAGACTAAGGAACTTTAAATTTATCACAGAAGTCTAAAGTCCTTGAAAAAATAAGGAACCATGAAAGAAAAGATGTAGGAATTGCAACATTAATGAAGTAATACTATGAGAGTATGGAATCATACAAGGTGTTTAAGGTTATAGAAGTTGGATAGATTCAATATGATAAACTAAGATGTTTATTCTAATATATCCTTAGCGAAAATGACGAATTAGCCATATAATGAAGTACATTTCATCACAAGAGAGTTGGAATCATACCAATGTCAGGTGAAGAGGTAGTGATATATGCCTCAAGGCCATTAAAATGATGTGAAGATTTAAAATTGAAAAGTTATAGTAGATGTTGTTACCTCTAAGTTAAGGGGGCTTTATTGATATAGTAAGAAGATTAATATTCATAAGATTATAGAGATCATAAATACAAGTCTATATAAAGAGTTGAGGGTGAAATTTCTATGAAGAATATCCAATTCTAACGCATAAACAAGGAGATGGTCTTTATACAATGGTGAGAGAGAATTGATCTAATGTTATAAGTATGGCAACCCTATTATAGGGGAAGAACCTCACCCATAGGATAAGTTGAGTCAAAGAGGGGAGTTAGGAAGTTTATAATTGAGATTGACAGGCATACATATTGTTCCAGTGTATTATATGCTGGTTATATTTATGAAAGATAAAAAAGCCTTAATGGCCAATTAATAGAAACTAAGAGCTTCACTCTTTTTTACTAATTTATTTAGTGGCGACTCTGAAATAAAAATGAAAGAATGGATGCTAAGAGCCTTGTGGTGAAACCATAAATTGTTTTTAAGAAAAATGTGGTATCATAAAGTTGTGATATCTTAAGGGATAATATGGAATTATAAGAATGAGATTGAACTAGTGAATACAACTAAGCTAATTAAACTATGATGTCTAATGACTTGTAAAATGAAAGGAAGTGCAAAAAACCACTTAGTGGAGAAAAAGATTAAATGGTTGTAAAAGGAATATGAATGTATATGGAAGAGCAAGGATTATGTATAGTAGAGGTAACAAAATACTAACTCACCAAGGGATGGTGAAAATAAAAAAAAAAGGATCAAATAGGTTAGGCTTCATTGATCTATATGAAATTACTTGATGTATGAAGTAGAGAAAGAATTAAAGGCACTACTATTGAAGATATAGCAATGATACCACATACCATAACCATTTATATTATAAGGACATAGAGTTGAATCTTTTTGTGCATTAGTGATGTAAAACAGTCGAATAAAGGTGAGATTACATTGTGATAAGGTATTCATAATAATCATAGTGGAGAAAATTTTGTAATTGAGAATTCAAACATTATAGCAATTAAGAGCCACATAGAAAAGATATAAGGGAACCACCTAACAACTAAATAATGGATAGAGAGCCAATGACATCAATGAGGATACCAAGGAAATTTTTAGTACAAAATCTCTTAAAAGGGGAAGAACTATAATGCTTGTGAACTTAAGTTTTATAAATAGTGTAACTCAAAGGGCAAATAGTGCCCTAGGAGTAATTGGGTCCCTCAGAGGTGGTTGATGGGAGAGTATAGGTCATAAAACTTTGACTGGCTAAAAACTAATAAAAATGGGACAATTAAAATATTCAACAAATCTAATAAAATATTTCATGCTGAGATCTAGCAAATAATGACTTTAGGTGGCATTGTGTCAAGAGAGTCTCAAGATTTGCTTAGATAGACCTGAATGTCAAAATCTTGAAATCATTCACTAGTGATAGAATTAAAAATTTTCAAAGTCATTTTGTATTTATTTAGAATTTCTTGATTATGTGAGTGAATTATTTACCTACTTTCCTTTTGAATTTAGACTTAAGATTTTAGGGACCCCTTAATTAAAAGTTTCTAGAATTTTTAGTACTAAAAGAAATAATTTTAGAAGTCCTAAAAATTTTATTTCATTTTAAAGATAAAAACATAAATATGATTAATCGGGGTTGTTCGATTACCACATGGCATGATCGTGGCCATCCACCATCATAATATAAAAGGTGTATGATGTGTGTGCATGCATAGGAGCCAAACCTCCTCTTCATCCTACCTCTTTCTTCCATGGCCAATGATACCTCTCCTATATTTCCCTTTCATTATTTCATCTTTCTAAGCCCTAGAACACCCCCATTTTCTTCAATTAAAATAACAAATCAAGCCTTCACAGTCTCTTAAACATGATTATGTAGAAAAAAAGGCCATAGGTTACTTATTGGATGAGATATTAGAGATTGGTGAATAGTGACATTTTGGTGAGTAAGTGGTTTTTCTTAAGGTTTCTTATTTTTCTTAGAGAGTATTTGAGGTATACAGAAAGCCAATATAAATAAATTTTGATTTGGATTTATGTTGACTTTTTTTAGAAAGTTTCTAAGTTAAAAACTAATAAGTTTGTAGTCTAATGATAGAATGGATGGAGAAAGAAAAAACCAAAGGTTTTGGTGTGCATTCAAAATGTTTTAAAGCCCACTGTAAGTGAATTTATCATCATATGCATTGTATGTTAATTTTTGCATTATATGTGTGTAATTTGTGTGTATGGAAGTATGGTACTAGGCAAGTAAATTGGGTGTTTTTGTGCGTGGTGAAAGTATATGTGATGTGTAAGATTAATTTAAAGTATGAACGAATGAAGAAAATAGAAGGAAATAATGCATGTGTGTGTGATAAAGTTATGGTTGAATGGTATAGGCATGCAAAGATATATGGGTATATGTAACTAAGTTGTATATGGAATGTGAGTGCATTAATAAGATAGGGTAAGCATGATTAAAATGATAAATTACATATGTGTGTATTTTTAACCTTATGGTTGAGAGGTATACAAAGGTGTATGTGTATATACATAAGTATAATTAAGGTTATGTGGCATAAATGAAATGGTAATTAGACAATGAACATGGTGAGGTATAAAGTTAATATGTATGTAAACTTAATGTAAAATGAATTATCTGTTAAGCATGTGTCATATATGTGTATGAGTATGTACAGAACATGCGAAAATAAGCGCATGTGCTTGTGTTTTCATGTGGAAAATATACGAGTAGGGTATGGTGATTGCAATAAGTATGAATGACTAAAAGAGTGGTGGAAACATAGTGTGTATGTGTGGCCAGATGATGCACTAAAGGTAAAAGTATTATGTGATTAGCTTATGTATGTAACGTAAGTGAGTTAGAAAATGAGCAAAATATCAAATGGTAAAATAACACTAAAAAAGAACTAGGTGTGTGTGCTTGTTCATGCGGCAACTGTGAGGTATGTGTGATGATGAATAGGTGTATGTTATAATGTTAAGGATATTTCCTACATGTTTATACTTCAGAGAGAATGTGTGCGTGTTACTGGAATAATTAATAGTGGAATGAGTGATATGTGTGTGTAAGGTATGATGTTGTAATGAAAAAGTAAGATATGGAAACATAGTAACTATAACATAAATAGAAATTCAAGTGAGGTAATATGTCATGATAATGGCATGAATGGTCAATGAATATGAGTAGGTGACATGAGAAAAATGAATAGTTACTGTTGGACCTTAAAGTTTGCAAGTGCTAAGTAATAAGTATAAATATAGGTATGGCGAACCAAATGGTACTGAGGAGAAAATGAGTAAGTTGAACATGAATTTAATAACATGAAATAAATGGTTGAGAAAATTATTAGAATTGGCCCATATTAGTCAAATGGCTTACTGGATAGGTTGACAAGTTAACTAAGGAGTTAGTAGCTACTAAGGACATGATTGTGAGGATTTGGCTTGTTGTATTGCAGGTGCAGCCACTAGACTCTGAGTGAGCCTACATGCTCTAGGTATTAGAAGGTTCGGATAGACTAATTCCTACTATCCAAGGTCATTGGAAGTGCTAAACAAGTTAACCCCTACCATATAGATATTGAAAGGTCCACATGAACTGATCTCTACCACCTATTTTACTTTAGGTATTAGCAGGTCTAATAGGATTGGTTAATGCCATTCGGTAGTTGGAGGTTCTATAGAGATGATCTCTACTATTAGATGAAAGGTGTATATAGATATCGAGATCCAAAATGGGGACATTATACAAGATAGATCCTATTATCTAGTGATTGTGAGTGTCTCCTAAGTATGGGCCATTAAAGAAATATTAATAATAAAGAATTAAAATAAGATGATATGCTATACCAATAAAGCAAAATTAGGGATAGATTAATGGCTATTATACCGATCTAATTATACAATGCATCTTCTAGTCAATAAGTTGAAGTTATAAGGATAAACAAGTATAAGTATAAAAACATGTGGCATATATTAGACATAAAGACAATAACATGATTAAAATGGGAAAGATAAAAATACACATAAATAAGTGCCTTAAGACCATAGACTAAGGGTATGATATAACCTAATAAACTATGCATTACTAAATAAGTGAAAATGGGATAGTGGCATATACACATGACTTAATAACTAGTGTACTGGTGTAAGGCTAGTAATATGAAAATGACACACACTTATAAAAGAAATTATTCAGCAAGCTTATGTGGTACCTGTGTTTCATACAATGCATATTACATTAAGTTCACCATTGAGTGTATACTCAACATGTCTATCCTCTAATGTGAAGGTGTTAGATGGTAAATAATAGTACTATCTTATGCAATCATGTAACATCAGGCTTCCAAGAGAGAATATACTAGTTGTATATCTATATGTAAAACTAAGATTAGTGGCACTTATGTATGAGGGCAGTTTAGGTCATAGAGGTACAATATACACTATAATGTTTTAAAGCATTTTAACTAAATTATATGGTCAATGAGATTTCATGCTGCGTATGCATGTATGTTTATTTATTTATGGTAAAAGACTACTTTGATGGATGTATGTATTATACTAATTGAGATGTTGATGCAATTATAAGTTACATAAGAATGACTAAAGGGTCAAGTGGACCTAATGAATGTGGGAAGGTTTGAGAATGGTTTTAAAAGTGTTTTACAAGTTCAAAATTTTTAGTTTTTTACTTGGATAGCCATTATGCTATCGAAATTAAATGGATTTAGGTTTTTTAAAAATAGCTAGCTTTTTAAACAATATTTTATATGGGGTTAAACATGGTTAAATTAGAGTTTGATAAAGATAGGTAACCTTTTAGGAAGTGACAACTCTATTTTAGTCCGGGAACGAATCCGGGTAGGAGGTGTGTATGCTTAGGATTGATAGGTAAGCTATATCTTGTAGATCAAGATCTATAGAGATAGATCTAGAAGGTTACTTCATCTTTCAAAGTCTATATATGTAGATGAAATTTTAAAGAGGTTTAACATCTGACACCCTTAATAGTTTTACATTTAATAAATTGATTAGCATGAGTGATTAACAATGGTTAAAGGAATAATATGAAAATAAAGGCTAATTAGTTTTAATTTATGAAGATTTCTAGCATTTATAAGGAATGAGAGATTTAGGAAAGGCTGTAAAAGGGTATAGATGGAGTTGACACCAATTTATGAATGACATATAAATATAAGTGAGGACTTGATTATAGAGGAATAGTCATAAAATAGATTTAAGGAGTAACATAGTACTAAGGTCAGTTAAATGCTTTAAGTTTTTGCTTCATCGAGTTTTTACATGGCTACATAGAAAAAGGGAGAAGAACGGGAATAAAGGCAGAATAAAGAAAAGAAAAGGGAACGGAAAGGAAAACAAAAAGAAGAAATAAGAAAAGGAGCTTGTAAATGAAGGAATTAAAGAAGATAATGGAGAGAAAACTCAATGAATAAAAGCTTAGGGTAAATAAATAGATATGATTTTAGGAATAGGTGAGTTATGGTGAGAGTTGAATTAAGAGAAATAATAACTAAAGTTACGATGGGGCATTGATAGTGGCAAGATAAATTGAGATCGAATTATAGCAGAAGAATTATGCAGAAAAAAAGATGAAGTAGTGGAAGCCATTTTAGTATAAACATAGTCGGCTCTAGTTTAAGATTACAAAATAAGAGTGGTGCTCTTCTATCGACAACAAAATTGGAAGGGAATTTTAAGCTATGAAAATTCAAGAAAGAAGTGAAAAGTGCTGCTAGTATAGAATGAGATCAATTTTCCTTCGAATAGGTAAGTAAAAAATTTCAATTTGTTTAGTTTTGTTAAGTTTTAAGTCTATGAATTTAATTAATGGTGATTGGGATTAAATTACTACTTTAAGAAGGGTGAGTCATAGGAAGTTAAGAGAGAAAAATGACTATAGATGCTATAACCTACCGAATAGTAGAATTCAGAGTTGAAAGTGGAAAATTCCTCAGTTAA
>CANXYI011854307.1:0-16122 GCA_948208565.1 Hura crepitans
AGGAATAAAATTGTAAGTAAAACTAGAATGAGGTTACAGAAGAATAAATAATATATGCAACTGATAAATGACAGTGAATGTAGCAAGAAATTGTGTTTTATGTGACAAAAAGGAAATGTGGCTGGAGGCATGATGAAATAAGATAATAGCTATTATGATTAATATGACTGTGATGTTGGCATGAAAATGACTGTGCCTTATAGTACAAAAAATGGAATGTAAGATAGGACTTGACTCTGAATATGAATAATTAATAATTATAAGTTAAATAATGGCAAATGGCCCATCAGTTAGATACCCACTGGATAGGTTGACTGGTCAACTAGGGAGTAGCAACTACTAGCCGATCGGCTCCTCTAGGGCCCACTGCCAAGTATTTATTATGGTGAGTGCAGCCACCTAGGTTCTGTGA
The DNA here is from genome assembly GCA_948208565.1 of Hura crepitans. Classification (NCBI taxonomy): domain Eukaryota; kingdom Viridiplantae; phylum Streptophyta; class Magnoliopsida; order Malpighiales; family Euphorbiaceae; genus Hura; species Hura crepitans. The sequence continues at coordinate 413 of CANXYI011854307.1, forward strand.
TAAACCACTGCACTACAGGTTATTATTGTGGATCTTGGGAGTGGTCTATGGACATGTCTCAAGTATCCACCATAGGTATTATTTGTTATGTTGTGCAGATGTAGGTATAGTTCTCATCACAATTGTCATGATTAAGTTTTCCTTATTATATCCATTCATTAAAGCCTGTTTCTCTTTGTGCTTGGTATATATACCATCATAAATTTTAGACAATATTAAAAAAGCATCATAAAGCACATGGTATTCAGTCTTATAAAAAAATTAACATATTATAGCGTAAACACCTATTGTAGGAATGTTTTGTTACTACCATAACTAAATCTTCATGCATGTACTCATGTCTTTATAAGGAAGACCTCCTTTTATTAAAATATTTCATAGTAATGCTTTTTACCTTCATGTTTAATCAATTGCAATCACATGAGTCCAAAATATATGGGGATTAATGGAAAACTTTATAATTAGGAAGAAAAAGTATAATAGATAAATAAATTATATAAAAGAAAAGGGGAGGATTTTCTTTCTTCAGTAGAACTAACAAGAAAAGTCAGTTAGATGAGTAAGAGGATTTTTGGGGGTAGTATTCGTGATAACATAGGTGGAAAAAAAGTGGACCTATTGCTAGAAACTTTAAAGAATAGCAAGGATAGTCATTATGAAAAAAAAAGAAAATAGATAGGGGATTAATTAAAGTAACAAAAACCTAGAAACAAGATCTCATTAATGTAAGAAGGGAGTTAAGGGGCAAGTAACAATTAAAAAGAGATGAGAAGTGGAGGTGGTGATAGTCAAGGTGTTGTTCTAGGCAAGGAAAAAACGTAAGCAATAGTGACCACAAACAAGATTTTAGTATGTACTCCCTCATCTTTGATTTGTATCAGTAAATTTATTTTTCCAAATTTAATTATCTATAATTAAAATGAATTACCATTTTCAAAATGGGGAGCCAACCTTATTAGCCAAATATTTTATATCTTTGTAGCCTTGTGAACTTTTGAGTCTAATTGTAGTCCCTAACATGCATTTTCTAAAATCTTACACTTAAACAGTAGACTCATGTCTGTCACATAGCACATACCTTGTGTTATGTTTATAGAACATACATTGTAGTAGTTACCTGAGTACCTGAGCATCTTTCATGATTGCCAAGAATAGAGGGACTATTTTAAACATACTAGTTGTATCACTTTTAGGTTCCTATTTTTTATGTCAAATAACCTAGTGATATTTAAAAAGGAAAAAAAAAGAAAACAAAAGCATAGTAGGCATTAAATAATAAAAATTTATAAACTCAATTTTAGGAAGTAGACAACTATCATGCACTTAGATTTCTTATGAACTAGATTAGTAAAAGTAGTGGTAGCTGCATAAATAGTATCTTCTTAAGTATAATAGAATATGCAATACTCCTATTAATGGGAGAAAAGAATAAGAGGAAAGATAATAGAACATTATAAAAGATTCATTACAACTCACAACTACAATACTTTACTTAAAAACCTAAAGCACAAGATAACTTTATAGAAATTGGGATTTGGTAGGTTTGGCAAGCAAGATAGGGGAATTATACACATTTACAATAGTGTAGAGATTGACATTGGGCCTTGTAATTTTGTCACAGTATTAGTGGTTAAGGCCACTAATAGTTATCAGCTTGCAGACATTTATTAGCTTTATCAACTTACAGTTCTTAATTTATCAACCATTTTACCTTTCCCCATGTTTATTTTGGAAAAGTATTACCTTTGCCTCTAAACAACTCCAAATAATCAATTAAAGGGGAATAAGATATCCTTATATAATATGGCATAAACATGTAAACGACTTAGTTGGTGAATCCCATGTGTTTTAATATAATTATTATCATATGTAAGTTAATTAGAACTTAAAACTATCACTTACACTAAATGTAATATAGTAACATGTGAAATGAATGGTGCATTTATTTCAGGTATGTCCAGTCATGGCAATTCATATACTTTATTTCTTTTATTCTTATGTATTTCTTATCAAGACTTATACTACTTGTATGTTTTCAAGTAACCTTTAAATATTGTATATGATTGTGAGATGTGGGAGTACTACTGGGCATTCTAATTGAGCATAATGTTTTCCTCATGTAGGTTATAAGATTATAGAAGGGAGCTAGTAGGTGGACAATTTTGGCTAGGTGTACTGGAGTAAACATCAAGGTTCTAAGCGTGCAGGATTTTATTGTATATAGAACTTTTTTTTGTATAACCTCTAGCAAATAAATAGCATATACAGCTAAAATAGAATCTAAAAAGAAATAGCTGGATGTTTTAAAAAAAGGGATGTAAAAAATTATGTATAGTCTAGTCATTTAGGTATATTGGGCATAAAGTGCTCTTTCTCTTGGTTTATATTAAATGTGATAGAGGAGTGCATCTCGTGCATCTGTGTATGTGATATGGATTGTGATAGGTATATATGCATTGGTGTACTAGTTTTTTACAATGGGTCAGAGTAGGCCCTAATTTATAGTCCTTTACTAGAAGAACACCTACTTGGGTCCTTAAGTATTATCCAAAATAGGTATCTAGATTAAAAAGGGAATTTCCTTTATATGTCTATGATTGGTTTGTCTACTAGTTAATTTGAATAGGTGGAAATTTGAGTTGAATATTTTAGGGGACATTCTTCCAATTTTCTAAATTCAGTCAAAATGTTAGGCATAAATATAATAGTTTGCAATTGATTTCTAGACAATTCAAAAATAGCAAGGAGAAGGGTCTTAAAAATTACTGTATCAAAGCCCAATTTATATTTATAGGTTAATATTATCTATGCATGCTAGCTTATATAGTAGAGGTATGTTCGAATCTTAATAAATGTGCTAACATAACTAAACTATTTAATATTGTAGGAAGATGTCTTTGGATACATTGTAAGCCCCTAGACAATACGCTAAAGAAGAGGGTTAGGGTAGTCATGTCCCTTCACTAGTGCCACCTTTAGTAGTAGACCTATAGCCAACCCTAGGATAAGAGGCTCTTTATTAGCATGTCACAAAAATTTTTTAGAAGAGTGGTGGGACCATTTCCTAACTAGCACCCCCTCTTCCCTCACCTTCTATTCTAGCTACTGTGTAGAAACCCCTTATGGAAAATCTATGGAAGTACAGTGTAAAAGACTTTTATGGGAGAAAAGGGGAAGACCCCATTGTGGTAGAATATTGGCTAGAATCTACCCAAAGGGTGTTGGAGCAATTATTGTGTACTTTAGAAGATAGTTTGGTATATGTAGTATCATTGTTAAAGGAAGAGGCCTATTAATGGTGGTATACAATGATGAATATAGTACTAGTAGAATGTAGGACCTTGGAATTCTTTTTCCTGAAGTTTAATAGAAAGTACATTGGTGACCTCTATATGGATAAGAGGAAAAGGAATTTTTATATTTGAAATAGGGTAAGTTGTTAGTTGTAGATTAAGAGTGAGACTTCCAAAGACTTAGCCATTATGCTCAAGAACTTATATGCACTAAATCAATCAAGTGTAAGAGGTTTGTGCAAGGTTTGCATAGTGAGATATAGAGATTGTTAGTGATTCATCCATGCAAGATTTCTCCACCTAAGTGAAGACTACCTTGAGCTATGAAAAGTTAAAAGTTAAGGATCAAGTTAGATGGTAGAAGGGTCAATTAAGAAGAAGTCCAATACAAGGACAACCATCTTATAGTGTTAGTAAAAAAGGTTAAAGGTTTTGTATTAGGAATTGAGAGCTAGACTAGACAAATAACCTCTAGAGCAAAGTAGTGTATAGGGGTGGGCCAAAAAGCAAAGATAATACTTTAGTAAATAATACCACAAGACCCAATAGGGTGACCTTTTTTATTAGTGCATGGTGTCAAAGGAGACATCTAGGTGCCTATAAAAAGGGAGTAGAGGTGTTTTTCAAATATGGTTCCCCTGACCATTTTTTGAGAGATTGTCCTCAATGGAAACAAGAAGTAGGGAAATCATATGAGAGTGTAATACTAGCATTGCCCTGTGGTAGAGGAAGATAAAAGGGGATATAGGTACAGGTGGCTAGAAAGCTCTCATAGAATCATTAATAGAATAGAGGCCAGAGTACCCATAAGAGTATATGTAATTAGGGCTAAAGAGGAGGTAGATGCTCTTGATGTGATAAGAGGTACCTTCTCTATCCTTGATGTTGATGTTCATGGCTTAGTAGGTTTTAGTTCTGCCCATTCCTTTATTTATGTACGTACTATACTTGATAATTACTTGCGGGTCAAGACCTTAGATAGTAATGTGATGGTGATGAACCCTATAGGAAATTGTTTAATAATAAATCAGTTAATTAAGAGGTGTCCTATAAGGGTATAGGGGGTAAATTTCTTAGGTGATATTATTAGACTCCCTTTTAAAGAATTTGATGTGATATTATCCATGGATTGGTTATTAAGATATTAGGTAGTAGTGGATTGAATGTAGAAATAGATCACCCTCAAAAGTGAAAAAAGGGAAGAAGTCAAAGTTTAGGGTGAGAGATCTCAATTACCCTCGAGCATTATTTCAGTAGTTACTACAAAATAAATGGTTGAAACAAAGGTGTATAGCTTATTAGGCATGAGTTTTATAACCTAAGAAGTGGAAAAGAATATTGGGAGACATCCCTAAAGTATGGGACTTTCTTAAGGTATTTCCAAAAAAACTACTAGGATTACCGCCAGAGCGAGAAGTAGAATTTGGGATCAAAGTTATGCGAAGGATGGCCTTAATATTGATAGTCCCACACAAAATGGCCCCTACAGAGATAAAAAAATTGAAGAAATAGTTGCATGAGTTATTGAATAAAGGTTTCATTTAACCAAGTGTTTCCTTGTAGGGTTCTCCACTGTTATTTGTGAAGAAAAAAGATAGAACCTGAAAGTTGTGCATTGACTATAGGCAACTGAATAAGGTAACCATTAAGAACAAATATTCATTAGCTAGAATAGATAATTTATTTCATTAATCAAAAGAGGCATATGTGTTTTCTAAAATAGATTTGAGATCAAGATACCATCAATTAATCAGGATGCCATTTGGCCTAACTAATTCTCCAGCCACCATTATGGACTTGATAAACTGGATTTTTCATGATTATCTTGATCAATCAATGGTGGTTTTCATTGATGAGATTCTAGTTTACTCTAAGATTGGTGAAGAGCACGATAGCCATCTGAGGCTGATATTACAAACATTGAATGAAAAGTGGTTATATGAAAAGTTGAGCAAATGCGAATTCTAGAAAAAAGACATAACATTTTTGGGATATGTAGTCGCAGTGGATGGGATCAGGGTTTACACGATGAAAATTGAAGTAATAGTTGAATAGAAGCCCTAGAAAATTGTTATAAAGGTTAGAAGTTTTTTAGGATTAGTTGGATATTATAAGAGATTTGTTAAAGACTTTTTAATAATAGAGGCATGCCTCAAAAGGTTACTAAAAAAAGAAATAAAGATTGAGTGGACGAATGACTACCAAAGTTGTTTTCATTAATGTAAGGCTATGTTAATAGTTGCATAGGTGCTTACACAACTAGTCTCAGGTAAGGATTTTTTTTTATATAATGTAATGCCGCCCATAAAGGTAAGGATTTTTTTTATATACTGTAATACCTCTCAAAGAGGTTTTGGATGTGCCTTGATGTAGGAGGGTAACACGATTACATATGCATCAAGACAATTAAAAACTCATGAACAGAATTACCTTACTAATGATTCTGAACTTGTAACATTCATTTTCGATTTAAAGATATAAAGGCACTATTTTTATGTGGAGCAATGTTACATATACATAGATTATATGATCCTTAGATACCTACTTACAAAGAAAGAGTTAAACCTAAGCAAGAAAAGGTGGATAGAACTGTTGAAAGATTATAAATGCATAATTGACTAGCACCCAGGGAAAGCCAATGTGGTAGCCAACAGATTAAGTAGAAAATCTCTACTTGCTATAAGAGCCTTTAATACTCTCTTCACTCTAACATAGGATAGTAGAGTGCTAGCTGAGTTTTGAGTTAAGCCTTTTTTCTTCTAGCTAGTAAAAGAAACCAAGTTAAATGATCCCTAATTTTAAATTAAGTTACAACAAGTTCATGAAAAGAAAAATAAAAAGTATCAAGTTAATAAGAAGGATGGATGTCTGTACTTCCATAATTAGTTATATGTTTCAAAAAAAGTGGAGCAAAAAGGGTGGATATTATAAAAGGTCCACAACAACCCCTATGCCATACACCCAGGTGGAATTAAGATGTATAAGGATCTACTGACCTATTATTGGTGGCCAAGAATGAAAAGAGATATTACTGAATACATAGGAAAATGTTTAACATGTCAGCAGGTGAAAGTAGAACACTAGATGCCTTCAGGGTTGCTAAAATCAATTAGAATCCCAAAATAGAAGTAGGAGCAAGTTATTATGGACTTCATAATAGGAGTGCAGTTCCACATGGTTCCTATGTCTATCATCTCAAAAAGGGACCCTAGGTTCACATCTCAATTTTTGCAAAAACGTCAGAAGGCCTTAAGGAACGAGCTAAAATACAGTACAACATTTCATTCCCAAAAAAAATAGACAATCAAAAAGGGTGATTCAAGTGCTCAAGGATATGCTCAGAGGGTGCTTACTAGATTTCATAGTGGGTTGGGAGAGGTATCTCCTATTAGTAGAGTTTACTTATAACAATAGCTACCAAACAAGTTTTCAAATGGCATCGTACAAGACATTTTATGAGAGAAAGTGTAGAACTCCCATGTGCTTGATAGAATTGATCAAAAATAGGTTGGAAGGTCTAGAATTGATAAAATAAGTAGAAGATAAGGTAAGGATTATTAGGGACTAATTAAGGGCTGCGATAGACTATCAGAAGTCTTATGCAGATCTAGAAAGAAAGATATCGAGTATCTGCCCAGAGACTGAGTTTTCTTAAGGACTCACCTTGAAAGAAAGTACACAAATTTAGGAAAAAGGAGAAATTAGTGCCAAGGTATTTGGGACCATTCGATGTGATGGCTCAAGTAGGACCAATTGCTTACAAGTTAGCCCTCCCTTTTGTGTTAACAAAGGTGCATAATGTGTTTCGTTTATCTATGTTGAGGAGGTACAAATCTGATCTCTCCCGTATAGTCTAACCAACTGAAATTGAAATTCAGCTTAACCTTACTTACAAAAAGGAGCCTATAGCCATTTTTGACAGAGATATCAGATAATTGAGAAGTAAGATAGTTCCTCTCGTAAAGGTTCTACGGCAGAATCACAAATAGTTCCTCTCATAAAGGTTTTGTGGTAGAATCACAAAGTAAAAGAGGCAACATGGAAGACTGAGGCATGTATTTGATAACAACATCCTTATTTGTCCTTTTTAGGTATATGACTCTATTTTAATGATGAAATAGCATAAGTGGGGAGAGTTATGACATCCCCATGCTATTACCTTCATGTTTAATTAATTGCAATCACATAAGTCTAAACCATACAAGAATTAATGGAAAACTTTATAATTAGGAAAAAGAAGTATATTAGATAAATAAATTATATAAAAGAAAAGGGGAGGATTTTCTTTCTATGTACAATGACAAGCCAAGTCCATTTGATGGGTACAAGGATTCTTGGGGGTAGCATTGATGATAACATAGGCGGAAAAATAAAGAGGACTAGCTATTAGGAATTTCAGAGAATAACAAGGATAGTTAGTATGGAAAAAAGAAAGAAAGAAGAGAGGGGATTAATTAAAATAACAAAAATTTAGAAATGGGATCTCATTAAAGGAAGAAGGGAGCAAAGGGCTAAGTAACAACATAAAAGGGATGAGAAGTGGAGGCAAAGCCAGTCCAGGTGTCGATGTAGGTAAGGAAAAAATGTAAGCAATAGTAAGCACAATCAAGATTTTTGTATGTAGTAAACTCAGATTTTTAATAATAAATTTAGCTTTCCAAATTTAATTATCGATAATTAAAATGAATTACTATTATCAAAATAGAGAGCAAACCTCATCAGCTAGGTATTTCATATCTTTATAGCCTTGTGAAATCTTAAGTCTAATTGCAATCCCTTACATGCATTTTCGAAATTCTTGCACTTAAATGCAAGCTCATGTTTACCACATAGCACATACCTTGTGTTAAGTTCATAGAACATACATTACATTAGTTACCTGAATAACCAAGCATCTCCCATGATTGCCAAAAATATAGGAACTATTTTAAACATACTAGTTGTATGACTTTTGGTTTCCAGTCTATTATGTAAAATAAACTAGTTATATCTAAAAATGAAAAAAAAAAGGAAACCGAAGCATAGTATGCATTAAATAATAAAAATGAATAATGTTAGTTTTAAGAAGTGAACAACTATCACGCACTTGGATTTCTTATGAACTAGATGAGTACAAGTAATGGCAACTGCATAAATAGTATCTTCTCGAGTATAACATAATATGCAACACTCTTATTAATTGGAGAAAAGAATAAGAGGAAAAAGAATATAACATTATGTAGGATTCACTATAACTCACAACTACAGCACCTAAGTTAAAAACCCAGAGCCTAAGGTAACTTTATAAAAATCAAGATTTAGTAGCTTTGGCATGCCAAAGGGGGGAATTATACATATTTATAATAGCATACAGCCCAATATTAGACCTTATGAATTAATCACAGTATTAATGGCTGAGGTTATTAGTAGTTATTAAGTTATAAACATTTATTAGCTTGATCAGCTTTATTAGCTTACAATTCTTAGTTTATCAGCCTATTTACCTTTTTGTAGGGTTATTTTGGAGAAGTTTTACCTTTAGCTCTAAGGAACTCCAAATAATCAGTTAAATGGGAATAAGAAATCCTTAAATAAGTATGGCATAAACATTTAAATGACTTGGTTTTGTGAATTGTATGTGTTTGAATATAATTATAATCATATGTAAGTTAATTAGAATGTAAACATAGCACTTACACTAAATGTCACATAGTAACACGTGAAATGAATGGTACAACTATATAAGGTATGTCTAATCATGCAATTAAAACACTTTATTTCTTTTATTCTTATGTATTTGTTATCTTGACTTGCACTACATGCATGTTTTGAAGTATTCCTTTAATATTACATATGACTATGAGATGTAGGTGTACTACTGCACATTCTAGCTCAACACAATAGTTTCCACACATAGGTTGCAATATTGAAAAAAGGGAGCTAATATGTGGATAGTTTTAGCTGGGTGTGTTAGAACAAGTATCAAGGTTCTAAGTGTCTAGGATTTTGCTGTATTTAAAACATTTTTGTTGTATGACCACTAGTAAATAAATATCATGTATAGACTAAATAAAATCTAATAGGAAATAGTAGGATGTTTTTAAAAAAATGAGGATGTAAACTCTTATGTATAGTCTAGTCGTGTATGTACATAAGGCACATAGTTCACTTTCTCTTGGTTTAGATTGAATGTGATAGAGGATTGTGTCTCGCACATCTATGCATGTGATATGGATTGTGATAGGTATATAGGGATAGGTGCACTAGTTTTTTATAATGGGTTAGAGTGGGCACTCATTTACAGTCTTTTACTGGAAGAACACTTACTTGGGTCCTTGAGTATTATCAAAGATAGATATCTAGATTGAGAAGGAATTTCCTCTAGATGAATATGATTGGTTTGGCAGCTAGTCAATTGAAATTGGTGGAAATTTGAGTCGAATGCTTTAGAGGATGTTTTGTTAATTTTCTTAATTTAGTCAAAATATTAGGCATAAATAAAACAGTTATTGATTGATTTCTAGAAAATTTACAAATATCAAGGGGGAGGGGTATTACAACTTTATTCGCTTAAATGATGAATTTAAAAATGTAACATGTCACCTTAGATCCTTACAGATAGTAGCTTAAAAGTTTCATTTTGTAATAATATCTTAGTTGCAATATAAAATAGTGGTTGCAAAATATTGGCTTCATCCGTGAACTTGAACCTTACAATAATATATTACTTATATCAACTCTTAGTCTTGTTAGTATAGCTTTTGCTACCAAATGTTTATAGGTACCAATATCCTAAAAAAGAAAATGCAAGTTTATAACAAAAAAACATCCTTATTACTCTGCAGAAATTCAATAGTCTATAGTAAACAACAAAAATGACTACTAATATGTTAGTTGAGGCTCACTATATATTTTAGAATTTGGTAGCAAATAGAGTTGCTATCACGAGCATTAGACATCTTAAATCATAGTTCCTATCATACCCATAATGCTATATATACTAAAGACTCTTTATTTTATACAAATTATTTGTATGATATATTTAAAACATAACCATAGAAGTAAACGTATATTAGAACCCCTCAAATGAACAACATTTTCCCTCTTAATCCTTACTCATCCATTTTATCTTATTGATTATTCTAGATTTTGCACAGTCCTAGTTTTGTGCTTTAGAATTACTTTAGTTTTTTATCATTCACATCTAAAATGCTTATCTTCAAAAAACCCAACTTAAAAGGTCTCATATGTTACTATATTTATAGCTTTTATTAGTAAATCTTATACATCTTAATTTCCCACAAAATTTATTCAATTAGTAAGCCTAAAATCATAGTAGTTATAGCATTATATTCCAGTATAATGAAGTTGAATAAAATTTGCAAATTTTTTATTTTTAGTATTTTTAGTCAATAAAGGTACAAGAAAATGCATAAACCTGGATCTCGCTTGTAATACGCTTTACCTATTCAATAAGGGAATATGATAAGAAGTTGTTGTAGCACATATGATAGGCATACAACAAAGCATACAATTGTAAAATAAAAACATGGAATTAGTGAGCTAGAAAATTCAATTTTTACATCACTAATGAAAATGTCATTCTTTTTGCAAACTAAAACATTTTGTCTTTTTTTTAAAACATTCATGTAGGTGGGTTTTTCTATCAAAATCCAATAGCATAATATCTATTTAGAGCACTACCCAGAGATTTTTAAGTGTGAGAAAAACAATTTAAATTTTTAATATACATCCCCAAAACTGCATTTAAAAACTAAATTTGCATAAATATATCATTTATCAAAATTTTCATGCTCCACCTTATATAACTACAAGCAAAACAATAACATCAACTTAAATATTCCATAAGCTATACACACTCATAAAAACAACACATGCCATACTTATATACTAATTTAGTCATTAGTTTTAGATTTAAAACATTGTTACTTTAAAAACTATTACAGGATAAAACATTATGCAAATATCAAAATTTGCAATCATTTATACAACAAACTTTCATTTTATATAAAGTTGAAAGAAACTCATTCCTCTATGCTTTATCTAGCCATACTTTCTAATGCAGTATCCAAATCTTCCTTCTACTCTATTAACTCTAAGCTTATACATATATAAAGGAAAAACCATGATAAGTGAGCAAAATTTGCCTAGTGGTGCACATCTTCATCTAAACAACTGATCAGTAGTTATTTTTTCTGAAATAAATAGGCCTTATGTAAAAACTAGTAAAGTAGTTTATTTAAGGCAAATATCAGGACAATACTAACAATAGATAGCATTACATTCATTTTTTAATATACTTATGTATCATTACATATGTGTTTCATTCTCATGTAATAATATGCCTATCTTTTAAACCTTTATATATATACAAATATATATTTAAGCCATGTATCATTACTCAATGGTATAAGACAAACATTAAACATGCTTGTGAAACCATTACATACATAACTCAAAAAGATAAGCTATACATTTATATCAATACATCATGCCTTATTATGCATTGCAATTTACATCCATAGACATTAGCTCACATCATCCATGCATGTAAATCTTTATTTCATATAGTATTTTCATGAGCACCCATTATAAAATAGCATAAATTATATTACATGGCTTTTTAATTCCATTAAACATGCATATGAATTTATGGCATACAATATGGTTCTACAATAATTTCATATATGTGCTTTTATCACATCATGCTTCATTCTTTTAGATGAGAAAGACCACATTCAATAAACTTAGTTAAATTATAGAAATCAAATTAATTTTTCATTGTAATTTACAAATTGGCCTATTTCTTTTTAGACATAAAGCATAGTACCTAGATAATGCGACTATCAAAATAGCCAAAGCTATAGATGAAATAAAGCTATGAGTTAAAATTACTAAATCTATAGAATGAATTTTTAGAGCTATAAACAAAATAGCTGAAGCTATAAAAAATAGTCGAAGTAAGAATATGTGCAGATTTACTAAAATCCACTATTTGCATGTAAAACTTTCTTATGGGCCTTTATAAATCTTAGATAAAAAAAAAGGGTCTATATATATCTCAAATGAATTTTGTATTAAGTCATTTTCTCGCATGTAAATTGTGTTCAAATCTATGTTACTCTTCATGCGTTAAGCATGCTACATATTCAATTTTAGCCTTAAATCCCGCTTATATGTATATATACCAATTTGTAATTCAATCTCATACTTTTATTCAATATTAAGGCCGTGGTTCCACATTCTAATATGCATACACTTACTCATACAAATGTATACATTATACATAAAACAAAAGTATATTTTTCCATGCCATTCATAAATATTTCACACGTGCTCAATTTTTTGTGTCTATTACTTATTTGAACTTACTCTTAATTTCATTAAAAAAGTCTAGGCAATTAGCATAACTTTTTATTGATCTCATTCTATTTGACCATTGGGTATTTTACACCTTTTAAGGTTTATGTTTATCTTTAATAGGTCCACACTTATTTGAATAACATCACATGACATGTTCATAAAAATATTCAATCAATAAAAGATTTACAAAATTTTTCTTTATCATCATTCCATAATATACTTCCAAATTATTTTTCATGACTAATTTATATACTCAATTTATCATTCATTTATCACTTAGACATATAGAGAGCAAATATCAATTTTACAATTTAGTTTAGAAAATATATGTGACATGATTTCCATTTTTAGCAAATACGGATATAGAATGAAAATAAGACATATGACACACACTTTTACGAATGAAAAGAAATATAAAAAAATTTAGTTATTCTTGAAAAGTACATATCATAACTTATAATCATTTTAAACATCAAAAGTAGATCTTTTTAGCTGATTTTCCTATATTCATAATTTGCGTCACCATAGGCATATCTATACTAAGAGACCATTAGAGGAAAATCATACCTTGTATAGAACATACTCGATTTAGCATCACATAAGTATTCGAGTCCCTTTTTTCCTTTCACATATTCTTATGTGTTGATGATCTTTAAATCCACTTAGTGCCTAAAACATTCATGCATGAGAATATGTGTCCCAATAGGTTAATAGTGCCCTCAAAGCTTAGGGTGGAAACCTATAAGGTATGATTTGAATTTTCTTACTATTATAAAGTACATATAAAGCATAAGTTGAGGTTCAAATTTTGATTTGAAATGAGGCCATTTGAGTTGTTAACGAATAAAGTGAAGAGGAAGGTGAATAGTGTCGCTTGAAGAAAAGTGAATAGTACCTTCTGAGAAGTGAAGTTGAGTTAAGAGAATAGAATGGTAGGAAACATTATAAAATAATTTTGGGTAAAAGTTGGAAGTGAATGGAAGTCATTAAGGAGGTGAAAATGCAAGTGAAATTTTCATGCTAGTGTCCCATGTATAGTATTATAGTTAAAGTTGAACGAAAATAATATTTTGAAGTTGCTCAAAAAATTCTAAAAATAGCACATCCTGATGGTTAAAAGTTCTAACTAAGCTAATGTAATGAGAATTGGAATTTTTTGAGGTTGGAAGTTATTTAATAGAACTATTTTAAGATGTATTAAATTAATTTAAATAGTTACCTTCAAAATTAAATTCTAATTTTCTTAGGATATTCATATTATGTATTTATCTAACTAATTACCAAAATATCAAAATTTATTAATGCTTGAAAATGAGAGAAAGAATTAATTCAAGAAATGAGACACATGGATTAAATTTAGCCCATAGATGGATAAGTGGCAACTTGTAAGCCTTTGTTTAGGGGAGCTTATATTAGTTAAAATGGTATAAGTTTTAGAAGATTCGGTAGCCACCTATTTTCCTATCCAACCCACTAGCCACTTTTCTTCTTCTTTACTTTTCTTTTCCTCTATTTTCTCATGCCAAAGCTCACTAAACCACTAAATAAATCCCTCTTCTCACCTTTAAACATGAAATTAAGCCCTCTAAGCATAAATAATAGAGATAGAAAGGTAAAAAATTAGGTGATTTTAAGGATTAAAAGAACTTGGGTGTGTATGTGAATAATGTACTAAATTTGGAAATCACAGAGGCATAGTAGAATTAATGAGCAAGTGATATGAAAAGGCTAAAGTGAAGCTAACAAACCTCTAGGTAAGCATGTTCATTGAGGTATATGTATGTGAGGGTGGTAATTTGAATAACTAAAGTGTAAATGTTAGCATGTTAATAAGGAAATTGGTGAAAATATTTAGGTAATTTTGTATTTGTTATTATTATTGATATAATTGAGTTGTTAGTAAATAGAGTAAGTAGAGAATTGAATAAAATTTGATGACTAGGGTAAGGAAGCCTTGATGGCCAAATGGTATGTGCGTGTGAGAGTCATAAAGCTATGATGTTAAAACTTATGCAATAATGTTAATTGCCTTGAAATAATGTACGTGACATGGAAATGATGAATTATTTGATTAGCATGAGTTAAGTGAATGCTTGGAATGTGATTTGTTTATGATTTAAAATGAAATATACTAATTAGGGGAAAATCAATTTATGGTCGAATAGTGTGTGAGTGTGTTATGTATTACATACAAAACAAAGCATAAAATTAATGAATGTAGTAAATAGAACATAGATAGATGGCTAACCAATGAATTATAATGTAATAGCTTATGTATGTTGTGATGTGATGATTTGGTGATAAAGGCCAAATGGGCAAAGAACATGGTGTATGTGAGTACATTTCTGTTATGTTACATTTAGTATAATATATGAAATATTTAAGATAAATGATGACTAAGAGGATTAATAATGTTCTTTTATAATGGGAATAAGGGGTGTAAGAATACAAAAATAAATAAGGTTTAATGTTTGAGCAGCATGTAAACTATGTTAGATATAGGTTTTGAAGAGGTAGGTTAAACAGAAAGTTAATAATGAGAGGCATGGATAAAAAGATAGATATGGCTGAATGGCTCTACTAAATCGCATGGGTGTGAGCATATAGGATTAAACTTTATTTCTAAGTAGATGCCTTTAGTAACTAATCAAATTAATTACATGAGTGGATTAGTGGATATATATGTTAAACTTGATCAAGTTCCAAATTTGGAATCGTAAATGAATATGACATGTGTATGTATACATGTAAATGCTTGTGCATATGTGTATAATATGTGAAAGTGATGTGTAATGCCTATATAATGTTGAAAGAGAATGTGAATTGACTGTAAATGGCTAGAGTTAATATAGCCAAAACTTATAACCTTTATTTGTGAACATGTGTTGCGAATACTTGGATAGGTAGTATATAATTTTAATTTTATAAAAGTAATGTCATATATGTAGGATAGAAATCGTGCATGAAATATGGAATTAATGTAATTGGATTGAAGTGGCTGAATGGCTTACCATGCTTTTACATATGTAATCAATAATCAAATGTAGACTGAAG
>CANXYI011854444.1:0-10949 GCA_948208565.1 Hura crepitans
ATTTTATTAATTTTTTGTGTAACACTAATATTATTAACTAAACTATTCTTATCGTCAATTTTATGGATGCATAATTAAAATCATTGTGTATTTATAAAAGAGTTTTTAAAGTTTTGGGCTTTTATGTATATTTCGAGTCAAAGTATAAAAGTGAGGAAAATTATTCAATACAGCCTCCCACTTTCAGATTTTTTTTGTCCATACTTGACTTAAAAAGGACGAAATTGCCTTGCTCTAGAATTTTCCTTTCAACTAATAGAGAGGGGCAAATTTGTTTTTTCCTTTAATTTTACCTTAAGAACGTATTTCTTCTCCTCTTCCAATAACTTCTCTCTCATAATTATTTTTTTTTGTTTTACTGTCTTTTTCTTTGTCCCTTCCCTCTTCTTTAGTTTTTCATGCTTCTGCCTCTTTTTAGCACTTTTATTCTTAGCTTTTCCCAAATCTTTACTATCCCGAGAAAAATCTCTAGATCTCATTTGATTTTAGGAAGGTTTTGCAAAATTTTGTTGCAGTTCTATGCATGCTTGGGTCTGAAAAAGAGTTTCATTATACCCTTATGTTTCTTTTTACTATTTTTAATTTGTTATTTTAAAAAAAAAACTCTATTTATTTTTTTATAGGAAAATGAAGATTGAAGAATCGAACTATCAGATCTAGAAAAAAAGATGATAAATCTAGCCTATTCCAAATCTGTAAAAAAAAAAAACTTTCTTTTTTCGTTTTCATTCATCTTACTTATCCTTCTATGAATTGGACTCCCATGTGAGTTATGCCTAAAAATCTTATTTTTGCTTAGAAAGGTGTGCTTTTTTTAGCCACACTAATGATTTTATTTGCATGTGATTATAATCGATTATTTCTTTTTTAGATCTATTTATTCATATTTTTTTCCTTTTATTTAAGTAATACATCAATTTTGATAAAAGGGATCTCGAGTACACTGTTTTTTTGCCCTTTTTTTTTAAAAAGGAATTCTTATAAAAGAAGATATTCATAAAAAAAATCTGTTTGAAATCTTTTTCATCTTTTTGGTCTTTTACTCTTGCCTCTTTTGTTATATCTGATAATATTTGTTATTTTTCAGCTTCCTTGATTTCATTTCTTATCGATTTAAGATCTATCAAAAATTGTGGCTTTTTTTTTTATTATGGATTCAATTTTTTTTATTTTTCATTCTGATATTTATTTGAGCCTATCCTATTGCGTTGTTTCACACATGTTTACTGCTCATATCTATATATTACTTTTGTTTTGTTATCTATCTTTATCTTTAACACTGTATATTTATCTTTCATAGATTCATATTATAAGATCTATTGAATATTGCAGTATATCTTAGTTTTCATGTATTATGCTAAAAATATTTGTCAAAAAAAAATTAATGCCTTGTATTTTCTTAATCCATCCTTGTTCATTTACAATTTTTGATAAACTTGCCCGAAATTAAACCACACATTAACTTGGACCTTTAAGTTCCCTGTATTCCTATATGTTAGCTTTTATTGTATTTTGGACCTAAAAAAAATTTAAACTGGTTTTTTATGTCAAAGATTTTAGTTAAACCTCTATACCCAATGACAAAGTAGAGGCCTTTCAAAAAAATCTGAATTTTAATTTTATTTACCAGTTTGCTTATCTAAGTGTTTAACATGGATTTTTTTTGTGGTAGTCAAGCTCTAAGATATTACACTTGATTTTTTAACCACATAAAAATTCATGATTTTCACTTCAGATATGCATGGTGAACTGTAAACAAAAATTTATGTATGATATGCAAGAAATTCAAGGGAACAAGAACATTAAAATAATCCTAAAAAATTTATTTTTATAGAAACACAATGGTGGATGCCTTTAATACTGAAGGGTTTTATGATGATTTAAAAAGAGAATCAATACTAGCCCTTTTTTAAAACATCCCATCCACCATTTTGTCTCTACATTAATGTACTAACTATAAAGATTTGAAGATTCCCTTAGCTTCTAGTATTAAATGTTCCTCCATTACTGCTCCCATAATTCCTCTATCCTGTATCAATTGACTTAGCTTTTATAGAGGTTTAACTACTGTATATGCATAGTGCTTAGTATGGACCAAATCTCTTTTTTTGCCTGAATCCACTTTTCATTAATCACATTCAGATTTTAGAGTTGGGAAATTTGTTATTTGGAGGGTTAGCCCTTTAAATATTGTTCTAACTATTTTTATACTATGGGTTTTTACAAGAAGTAATATTACGCAATGTATGTAATATGTACACATATTGGGTTTGGGTCTGATTGTTCAATTTTTATGTATTCTTATATTTATTTGTAAGTGTAGAATGCATTTAATTTAGCATGTATTAGGCCTCAAGTCCAATGATAAAATTTAAGCTTTAAAGCCTTTTTGCCAATAGAACTAAGAATGGGCCTCAAGCCCATTTAATCCAAGCAATTAAAATTAGATCTTAAACCCATTTAATTGTAACAAAGTGCGTTGAGCCTTAAGCCCATTTAATTATAGAGAACATTGGGCCTTAAGCCCATTTAATTAATAGAGAACATTGGGTCTCTAACACCCTTAAGTACTAGAAAAGAGAAAGTTGGGCCTCAGACCCCCTTGAACCTAGTAAAATTAGGCTTTAAACTCAAGTAAGAAAATAAAATTAAATCATAACTAAAGAATTAAAACCTAGAAGATACTCAAACATTATAATGAGCTTATATATATAAAGATAAAATTGAAGTTATTCTATAGAGCTCTATATGTTGAAGGTAAATGGTTGAGGTGATTTGTAATGCATTGTATTAGGAACAAATCAAATGGCCAAACTAGGATTTACAATTGTCATTTTAACAAACATTTACTCAAACCAAATAGATATCTACATGGACCAATATAGAGATTTGATGAGTTATATCGATATAAAAGTGTTTTATTTGACACTTTACTATTTGGGATAGTGCTTCGAGCAGCAGTTTTGATGCCGAAATTTTAGCATAGGGACCCCAATAATGAACCTATGAAAATGATTTTTGATTTTTTGTATTTTCAACACCTTATCCATGCAAAAGTTTTGAAAATAAGATTTTTTTTCATTGAATTTGATACATGAGATCAGATATCATTTTGTGTGTCATCCCTTATCTAATCCCGTGATCGGATCGAGTAAGGGGCGTCACATTTGGTGGTGTTAGATCTTTGGTTTAGGCATTCTTTGATATGTATATGGGTTGTATAAGAGTGCCATAGAATTTAAAGTATACATCATATAATTATACATATAGGGCTTATAATTTATTTTCCTTACCTATATATCTGAGGATGAGTCAATCTACACTGATAGATAAGAAAGAGGTCAAGAGCCATGCTCTGACTATAAATAGACCAGAGGCTATCAGGGTTGAGTCTATTATTAGAAGTGATGCTAGTCATTTAGCACAGAGGTTGCGTGGTTATCCAGTTTGGCTAGAAGAGATATTGGAAGCAGTGAGGCAGGCGACTGTAGCTACTGCTATTATTACTATAGTGCATCTTGCACCACCACCACCAGTATAGCCAGAACCATAAGTTTATCAGAAGACCTATTTAGAGAGGCTGTTAAAGAATGGAGCTGAGTTTTTTAAGGGTGGGAATCAGAAGGAGCACAATCGAGCAAAATATTTGTTAAATTTGATTCTATGGATTATGCAGCAATTGGGATGCATAGAGAAAAAGTATGCCCATTATGCCATTACATTGTTAGCGGATGAGGCACTAAAATGGCAGGAAACTATGACAAAGCATATGGCATAAGTAGATTTGACCTAAGATTTCTTTCTCAAAGAATTTATGAAGAAATATATTATAAAACATTATTTTGATTTAAAGAGATGAGTTTATGAAGCTAAAATAGATGCATAGATCTATTTTAGAGTATGAAAGGGAGTTTGCTAGACTTAGCTGGTATATAAAGGTGATGGTCACAATTGAGGAAAACCACTATAAAAGATTTAAGATGGGGTTGAATTTGGATATTATGTAGCATATACTCCTTATAAAGATAAGGGATTTCTCTACTTTAGATATTGCTTGTTAGTCTATTGAGTTGGTATAAAAGATGAGAGAGAAGAGAGATAGCTACCATAAGAAGAGGACCTTTGGTTAGGGACAAGGTAGTTCTACACCTGCCTCAGATAAAAAGTAAAAGGGTAAGCAGGTTAGAAGCTAGCTGAGCCAGAAGCAAGATATGGTATAGAAATTAGGATAGAGCTTGAGAGTGTAGCTTAGGTAGCAGACACAGATCTCTGGTACCCCCAGATCTATAGCTCAATTTCCATTAGTGCCATAGTGTGAGCATTGTTGTAGGAGACATGCAGGTATATGTTAGATTACTATACATGGAGTGTGTTGGAATTATGGCTTTAAAGGCTACTTTGGTAAGGATTATCCTATGAAACCTACAGGTTCTTCTCAGAAGAGAGACAAGAAAGATGTAGGAGATAGAACTGGGGATAGTAGGAGAGATAAGTCAGAAGCAAAAGCTCCAGCTAGACAGTACGTGATTAGAACTAGAGATAAAGTGGACACATCGAAAGTCATAGCAGGTACATTTTAACTCTTTGATTTACCTACTTTAGCTTTGATTAATCTAGGTTCCACACACTCTTATATTTGTACAGCGTGGGTATAAGATAGGGGTCTAGTGTCAGAGATGCTTGATATCGATATCATGGTTAGTAATCTGATAGGGCATTATGTGATAGCTAATAAGGTTTATAAAGATTATCCCTTATTGATGTATGAATATGAGTTGGCAACTGATCTCATCGAGTTACCTTTCAATGAGTTCGATTTGATCTTGGGCATAGATTGGTTGTCTAAGTATCATACAGTTGTAGATTGTAGAAAGAAGCAGATTACTCTTATTTCCACTAATGGGATAGAAGTTACAATGGTTAGGGAGAGATTGGACTACATGTCTAATATGATATCAATAGTGGTAGTAAGGAGATTGATAAGGAAAGGTTGTTAAGCTTATTTAGCTCATGTGATTAATACTAGAAGATTAGATCTAGAAATAAGCTAGATACTAGTAGTATCAGAGTTTAAGGATGTGTTACTAGCTGAGCTACCTATTTTACCAATAGAAACAGAGGTTAAGTTTAGGATTAAGGTGTTGCCAAGTATAGTGCCAGTATCTATAGCTTCTAAGCTGAAAGAGTTGAAAATACAGGTGTAAGAATTACTAGATAAAGTTCATCAGATTGAGTATTTCACCTTGGGGAGCACCGATTCTATTTGTTAAGAAGAATGATGGATCTCTGAGATTGTGTGCGGATTATCGGTAACTGAATAAGGTAACCATCAAGAACAAGTATCTGTTTCCAAGGATTAATGATTTGTTTGATCAGTTAAGAAGAGCAAGTGTATTTTTCATGATTGATCTCAAATCTAGTTATTATCAGCTAAGAGTCAAGGAGGTAGATTGCATAAGATAGTGTTCAGAACAAGATATGGCCATTATGAGTTTTTGGTAATGCCATTTGGGCTTACCAATACTCTAGCAGCATTTATAGATCTAATGAACTGTATCTTTAAGCTATTCTTAGATCAATTTGTTGTGGTTTTTTTTAATGACATCTTTGTGTATTTAAAGAATTAGGATGAATATGAGCAGCATTTTAAGGGTTGTTCTGTAGAAGCTGAGAGATAGTAAAAGCTTTATGCCAAACTTAGTAAGTGTGTGTTTTAGTTAGATAAGATGTCTTTTCTTGGACACATTGTTATAGCAGATGGTATAAGAGTTTATCCTAGTAAGGTTGAGGTTGTGATGGAGTGGAAGCCACCTAGGACTACCACTGAGATTAGGAATTTTTTGGGTTTGGCAGGTTACTACGGGAGGTTTGTTAAAGGGCTTTCCTTGATTGCTACCCCTATGACACATCTTTAGTAGAAAAATGTTCAGTTTATCTAGGATGATAAGTGCTATGAAAGCTTTGAAAAGCTCAAGAGTATGTTGATTGAGGCTCCAATCTTAGTTTAACCAGTCTCAAGGAAATAGTTCACTATTTACAGTGATACTTCTTTAAATGGGTTAGGATGTGTACTCATGCAAAAAGGCAAGGTAGTTGCCTATGCTTTAAGGCAAATGAAACCTCATGAGAAAAATTATTCGACCCATGATCTTGAGTTAGTTGCTGTGGTGTTTGCATTGAAGATTTGGAGGCATTATCTCTATGAAGAGAAATGTTATGTCTACACTGACCATAAGAGCTTGAAGTACCTTCCCACATAGAAGGAGTTGAATCTTAAACGAAGGAGATAAATAGAGTTAATAAAGGATTATGATTACCTTATTGACTATCATTTTAGGAAGGCCAATATTGTGGTAGATGCTTTGAGCAGGAAATTCATAGCAACTTTTAGAGCTATGAATGTTAGATTAAAGATGATGGATGATGGAGGATTTCTAGTAGAGTTGCAAGTGAAGTCCAGTTTCATGTAGCATGTGAAAGAAGCTCAGAAGGATAATCATAGGCTTGTCAGTATTATGAGTGCGATTCAAGAGGGGAAGTCTTTTAAGTTTGAGATTAAGGATGATAGCCGATTGTTTTATCATGGTCAGCATTGTGTATTTGATATGGGAGATTTGAGATAGCAGATTCTGCTAGAAGATTACAACACCCCATATGCGATGCATCTTAGTAGTACTAAAATGTATCAGGATTTAAAGACTATATATTGGTAGCTCGGTATGAAGCGAGATATGGCTGAGTATGTGGCTAAATAACTTACTTGTCATTAAGTTAAGGTGAAGTATTAAGTTCCATCTAGATTGTTGCAACCTATAGCAATACTAGAGTAGATGTGGGATCAAGCCACCATGGATTTCGTAGTAGGGTTATCGATGATGAGAAGTAAGGGTGACTTAGTTTAGGTAATAGTTGATAGATTGACTAAGTCAACGCACTTTATACTAGTTATGATGGATTTCTCATTGGGAAAGCTTATAAAGCTTTATATTGGTGAGATTATCTGATTACATGGTATGCCATTATCTATTATTTCTGATCGAGACCTAAGGTTTACATCAAGGTTTTGGAGAAAAATTCATAAAGCCTTAGTTACTCAATTTAGTTTTAGCACGACATTCCATCTATAAATGGATAGTCAATTAGAGAGAGTTATTCAAGTGCTCAAAGATACGTTAAGTAATTATGCCATCAAGTTTAAGGGAAGTTAGGATCACTATCATTCCTTAGGTAAGCTCACTTATAACAATAGTTATTAAGTGAGTTTAGGCACGGCTCCTATGAAGCCTTGTATGGAAAGAAATGTAGAAGTCCTCTGTATTGGAGTGAATTAAGTGAGAACAAGCTTATAGGACAGATTTAATTAAAGATACAAAAGAAAAAGTAAGGATTATCAGAGACAACCTAAAGGTAGCATTAGATCGATAGAAGTCATATACAGATTTGAAGAGAAATGATATTCAGTATGATGTAGGAGACAAAGTGTTTCTCAAGGTATCTCCATAAAAGAAAGTACTGAGATTTGGCAAGAAAGGAAAGCTGAATCCACAGTTTATTAACCCATATGAAGTGACTGAGTAAGTGGGACCAATGGCCTATAGATTGGCTTTGCCATCTGAGCTAGAGCAAATACACAATGTTTTCCATGTATTTATGCTCAGGAGATATAGATTAGATCCATTACATGTGTTATCATTAAAAGAAATGGAGATACAAACAAATCTATCATATGAATAGGAACCAGTGAGGATTTTAGGCTAAGAAGTGAAAGAGCTGCGAAACAAGACAATACCTCTTGTAAAAGTATTATAGAGACATCATGGCATAGAAGAGGCTACCTATGAAAGAGAAGATCAGATGGAAGAGCAGTATCCATAACTATTCAAATTAGGTAATTTCGAGGATAGTTTTTTTTTAAGAGGGGAAAAATGTAATGCTTTGAAAATCCTTAATTTATGAATAGTACTTTCATATGAGTGTACAGTGATCTAAAGGGTCCAGATATACTGACACTACCATACGAAAGTATTAAATATAAAATAATGTTAGGTGAAGTTTTGAGTGAAAATGAATTTATTAAGATAGTTAAAAGTGTACTCAAAATTTTCATTGTGGAGTCTCGTGAATAGTGCCGTAGTTGAATCTAAACCATAAAATATTTTATTTTTGTTCAAAAGGACTTAAAACTAATACAAACTGATACTAAAAAAATTCTAACTAGTCTAAGGAAACTGGAATCAAAATTTTTTGATATCGAGAAGTATTTTTTCGAAAATCACATAATATTCAAAGTTATGATTTTTATCAATTTTCTTGGAATTTTAAATTGAAATTAGGGGCATGTGGGACCTTGTATTTGTGATTTTTGGGTAAATTTTGAGAATTTTTGGGCTTACGGATTATTTTTTGGGAATTTTTGAAGGTAAAAGGGGAAAATAATAATTTTTTTAATTTGTTTAAAAGTCAACATTTAACCAAAATTTGTCATTTTTCTCTCTCTTCTTCCTTAAAAAACCAATAGCCATGGCTACCTTTCTCTTCCATTTTTCTTTATTCCATCTATGGTAAAGCCCGTTTTCTCTAATTTTACACCAAAAAACGAACCACTACTACCCCAAAACATCGATTTTGGCATAAATTTTGAGAAAAATTATAAAGATTTGTTATTTAAAGATAGAGGTGAATAGTGACAAGTTAAGGTTTAGGTGAGAGTTTTTGAGCTCTGTTATTTTTCTAATGTGCCTCAGGGATTGGTGGTAAACATGTAAAAGTCAATTTTTAGTTTTGGTTAACAATTTAAAGGAGTTGCTTACATGGTAACTGTAAAGGAGTTGTTTTTCTAACATATGTTGTGTATGTATATAGATAAGGAGAAAAGGAAAGAGAAAGAGAAGGCATTGTTGGGCATCCTCGGTGTATTTTATGACCTCAATAAATGTATTCGAATTGATTTATGTTATTCACGAGAAATTGTGTGTAATAAGTGTGTGCACATGTGTTTATTTAACATGTTAGGTTCTATAAGTGGTGAAATTGATTATGTAACCATGTTTATAATTGAAAATGGTGCGTAATTGGTTAATGTGATGATTGATTTTGATGTGCGACATATGGTGTCATATAAAACCTAATATGATGTGAGGATGCACAGAAATGTGTATGGCTTGTATGATTACAAATCATAAGCAATTATGTGATTATAATGAGATTGACATCAAAATAAAATTGTGTGAAATATGATTTGTTTGAGACATGATGTGTTACATGCATTGAGGTGACCTAATTGGTAAATTTGTTGACATAAGATAATAGCCTATAATGAGTTTGAATGCATGCAAACATGCTAGAAAAGATAATGTCTCATACAATTAAACAACCTAGATTAGATAGGTTAATCAGTCAACTAGGGAGTGATAATAGTTGTTAGGGTACTTTGGTGCCTTGTTAATGGGTACAGCCATAGTAAGCTTTATAGATGCCACTGTACATTAAGCTAGTATAGTACCAGTAAGGTTGATAGTGCCACTGTACATTGAGTAGGTATAGCCACAGTAAGTGTCGGAATCCACGATCTCATACACAGTAGAAAATTAATAGCCATAGATCCCAATAATGAGATAATTTGTTAAAAAAATATCAAAACATGCAGCAAAGAAAAATGATTTAGAAGATTTTTACCCTTTATCTTTGAAATCAGTTCCTTTTAGTTTTTCTTCACATTGGGTTGTCGCAAACCATAGTGCTCCAGTACGAAGCACCTCTAAGGTATCCACATCAAAATAGAGAGATAAGAACTTATAAAGAGAAGAATAGAAAAAATCCAAAAGCCTGAGGCTAGTGGGCAATTAGATTTTTAAAAAAGAAGGGAGGAAGCAGAAAACAATTTTCTGTTCATTGTCTCTTTTTATGTCTCTACAAAATCCGACTTTAATAGGGTTTTATACCCTTTTAATTATAGTTCTAGGTCAATAATTATAGGCCTTTTAACTTTTAAAAGACTGACCTAATTTGAGCTTTTAATTAAATTAAATAAAAGCCCAAAACTGCTTTCTTCTTATGCTTATGCATTAGGCCCAAAATAGGGTTTTTGGGCTAACTCTTTGCTCCAAGCCCAATGCATCCTTTTTCTCTTATTTTATTTATTCCAATGACATATAATGCCATATAATAATCTATAATTTTACCTTATCTCTCATATCCTATAGGTGTGTAACCCTATGGGCTTCTAAAGCATGTTGGCAACACACAGTGAATCAGAGTCCTAGTTGGACTGCAACTTTATGATTTAATATCATTAAATCATTGTTAATTCTTAATTAATAAATTCACTTAATTATAAGTCAAGAGAGGCATCTAGCCATGCATCATGAGTACTTAAGTGTCAAAAGGTCAGTGGTTTGACCATTTTACCCTTCCATATATAGTTACTGTGCAATCAACTCCTTTCACCACACTTATCCCATCCAAGTTTGAGTATGGACTTGTGTTAACTCAATGCTTAATTAATTATGTCTAATTAAGCTTTGAATATGTTGATTCTAATATTTATGTCTTTATTCGCTAAATGCCCTTGTGAATCTAATTCACTTTGCATTTTACTCTAGCCAAAGATTTCTGAATAAAGACATTCTATTAGAACTGTGAGATAAACTCCCCACTATAATCCAGGGTGGTGAATTCTTTATTGATCACTTAACTACCTTCAAGTAGCTCATGCTATACCTAACCTCATAGCTATGTATACCTCATGGGGAAGTAAAAGCACCAGAGTCAATGTATAGTATTTGATACTTAAGATACCTTAATAATCCCAAGTCCAAGGATACTTGCACCACTGATATGATGAGATTCTTTCACTAACATAGATTATGTATCCATGTGAAGATCTCATGATAGGTCTTTAATGTACTTATTTCTCAAAGAATCATCCACATGTTATCTCTAATCATCGC
>CANXYI011854455.1:0-13413 GCA_948208565.1 Hura crepitans
GGGCCTATATGGCTTGGTATTTCATTATCCAGTATTGGGATATTGTCTGTCAACTATGGGCAAACAAAATAGGATAAATGAATCAATAATAATAAAGAGATTGCAAATAACCAAATCTTAAATGTTGTTATTTTGCATGTGATGCAAAGTAGATTTACATGGATTATATGATAATTGGTTATTTGCTTACTCTTTTATGTTGCTATATTATGCATATGCCATTTAAAATTATCATGAATGTAAATTCCATGTATGTGTTGCATATATTATTGGATACACCATTCAGCTCTAAGCTTGTCACATCATTTGTTTTTGCGATGTGTAGGTCAAAAAGTATATTGAAGTTAAAGCCTCAACTCAGTAGTGAGAGATTAAAAGAAGTTTTCTTTTACCATTATTTTATACAAATATTATGTGATGTAGCATGATAGACATTTATATGTATTTGTCAAGGGCTTGGGCTTAAACATGTTTCAAGTTGTTTTGTAACTCTTTAGATAACGAAGCATATATGTATATAGATGGTGATGTTATGGATGGATAATCCTTATGCATGGTTTGAGTTATGGTTGGATCAACAATTGAGATGCTTGAGACATAGAAGTGTTTTCTTGCAAGTTATATTTTAGGTAGTGTCACCGGATAGCCATTATGTTGCTAGATTTTTAACATATTAACTGCTAATAGTTTAACCTTGTAAGTAGTTTTTGTTAAATTATGTTTAAAGAGTTTTCATGTTAACCATGTTTAAAAAAGGTTTTAAGTGCTATGGGTTTTAAGTATGTTCATATATCAATTGTGTGCCATCTCTCATTCGTATTTAGGAACTAGTTGGGTGAGGATTGTCACAATGTCAACATTTTCAAATATTTATTGTTACAGATAAAGGTTCTTTGTATTTATCATATTAGCAAACCTTTTAGTTTTGAAAGGAAAATACATAAAGGTTTTCAATTTTTATTGATGATAATTTAAGATAATAATTATTATAAAATCCTTTGTAGCAAATTGTTATGATTCCATTTATTATGGTCTTAAACACTAAGGTTTAATTTTTAATTATCCTATAATTCTTTCATGCAAATTAAATAAAATATGAAATATATGTAATAATTGGTTATTGTCCCTATTATTATTAAAACTTGAAACACAGTAGAAAGAATGAAGAGTTAAAGCTAATTTTATCACTAATTATTTTTTTTTTTGAATTAGATAGGTTTAATGCTATTTGAAGATTGATAATCAATCACAAAGTGTCATGTATAATACCTTTATATGTAAAATTTATCAATTACAAAAAATTAAGGGACAAAATTAATCAGTTTTGAAAAATAGATAAAAAATTTTTCTATTTTAAAAATTATCTTTATCCCAAGAATTAACCGAAGTTACTATGTGGAAAGGATTTTTAAAAGTATATGCCATAGTTAATTTATACAAAGTAAGAATTAGCAATACAACATAATAAAATACGGATGTTTTGATCCAAAATGTTATGAATCTTTTTATGTTTACTGTGTTTATATGTCTTTAAATGTAATAGCTCTATCAAAATTAAAGAACTAATTAGAGCAGAAGTAATTGACTAAGCATACTTGCTAGCTCCTTAACTTCTTCAAGGAAAACAAGTTAATAAATGGCTTAAACTCTTAAACAAAATCATAAACCTCTAATAGAGGTAGGAAAATTAATGTCAAACTAGAATTTTTGGATGTAAATAAAACAAATACCTAAAGTATAGGAATTACAAGTCTTGAATTTCTAAAGGTGCTTACATATTCTTTCCTCAAAGAAATAGATGTAGAGTTACCCTTTATCAGATACTTATGTTCCTTATGAATTTGACCTAATAAATCTTAGTGATAGTGGGAAATATTATCAATTGCATCGATATTGGGAAGATATTTTTAATGCCTTTCATAGTCTAAAGCACTTTGTTTATATTACAAGATGGTTAGTGTATTCTAAGATAAGCTTGGTAAGAAATCCAAGGCGATAAATAGTGGGTAGAGACCTAAGTCTTGGTGACCCACTAAAAGATAAAGTTGATGAAGGTGTTAGGGTGTTAATGCTTGTTTGGGATCATAAAACTTAATTCTTTGAAGTTATTAAAGAAATATAGAGTAATGGTTACACATGATGAAGATCTTAGAAGTTATTTACATATCATGAATGTACATTACGTGTTATACCCATGAAATCCTAATAATTGGAAATACATTATACATGATGTTTAGATTTCTACAATGTTCACTTAGTCATTAAAAGACTAGTGGTGGATAATAGGATATTGGATGGCAAATGATTAGAAAAAAGAAGGATCAATTGTATTGATAAGAAGCTTACTTAGTTAGAAACCATTAAATGACATTAAAGTTAAAGAGGTTGGTGCTTTGAATCTCATACAAAAAAGAATTATTATGGATTATAAGTAAGATCAAAGTTGGAGAAAAAAATTAGTGTCTTCATTGTCATTCTTATATGGTTTAAGGGTATTCCAAAAAGTGGAAGTGTTTGAGCAATTCCACAGTAGAAAAATAAGACAATGGAAATGATGTATAATAACATAGCTAAAGCCCTCCAAACTAAAGGGCTTGACTCAAATCCAATAGATCATTTATTATTCTTCTATTTTGGTAATCGTGAGGCAAAATGTTTAGTGGAATTTACATGCCTTCTTTAGGACTTGAACATGATTCACATTACTGAAGAGTATAAGAAGCTAGGTGGTTTATGATTTTTCCAAGATAATGAAGGGTAAATTAAGGCTTTTTAATTTAGTTGTCACATTTTAGAAAAATGATCACATATTTATATTTAATTATGGTTTGGCTTATGCAATGGATGCTAAATACATAATCATAGGCTCAATAGACATTAAACAATTAACAAATTATGCTAGGGATTTAAAAATAGCAATAGGAGCCTATCAACCAAATTAATTAGCTAATAGCAAAGAAAGTCAAATGCATAAGTTCAGAATGTCATTATGGTATGAGCAACTAAATTGGTTTAATGAATATTTTAGGTAGCCTAATACCTTAGAATATATCCAATTGTTGACCAAAAATGCTTAAAAACTAGGATTGGTACAATGACTTAAAAGCACAAGACTTGCCAAGCCATTTTCTTGCTTATCCATTAAGAGTTGCAAATAAAGGAGACAATACCCTCCTTCTTGGAATATATTTTTTTTCTAACACTGAGGCTTGGGTTTTCAGGTAAAAAACAAATATACTTCCATCCATGCTTACTAATTAATGACCAAACCAAATCCTTTAATTTGGTAATAGTTATAAATTAACTTTTTTAGCAAAGCATATTCTCAAGTCCTTGAATTTTTATGTTTTCTAAATTGAATCCTTTATACTAAAAAATTTCAATATTAAGTTTTCTTACTTCGAATTTCAATCTAATTAAGTTGTATTAAATATTATTGATGAAATTTTTCTATTTAATAGTTAAACCATGCCATAAAAGTACCAATTCTACCAACAATTATAATTGAAACTTGAATATCCAATAACTATAGTTGCAACAATTTTTGTAGAAGGTAATCATTGAGTATCCTTTCTCTAGATGTGATTTGTGCTAAATTCTACAATTTTTAACAAAAATAAGTCACTAATATTTGATATGACTTTTTAATTAATTTATCTAACAAATTATAATGATAAATTTAATAAAAAAGTATTTTTAATTGAGCATGCAACCCATTCTCTTATCAAATAAGGATGGATTTAATATAGTAAAATGTAAAAGGTCTAAGACTTAAGAATATAGTTTGCCATTTTTTATTGAACATTATCAATAAATTTCTTTATTAATAAGATCATATATTTATCCTTAAGCACTTTTTTGTCCAAATATTCTCATAAATACTTAGATCAAATCTACCAAAATTTTTAAAGTCAAATATGCATTTAAACTTTCTTTTTTATATATATATATAAATATACCCATTAACAGTCCATCTCAATCAACATTCTCACTATCAAGCTATCATAGCAGTCACAATAGTGACACCATCAATATACAGTCGAGTTCACATATATGCATGTTATCATGATATAACATATGTTATTTAATTTACATGTCTAAAATGAGCTCAAGTAATATATACATGAGACAAAACTAACTAGTTCTATCTATCTACACATGAGTGCCATCTAATGTTATGTATATCACACTATACATGGCAAAAGTATACCACAAAGATTGAGGCTGGCTCTATAACAATGCTGATTTAAGGCTAAGCTGAAGCTATCTATCTATAACTTATGCATCAAAAACATGATGTGCTAAGCATAAAGCTTAGTGGTGTATTCAATAAAATATGCTCACACTCGCACACATAAACATATTTAACATGCAATGTTAAACAAATAGATGATATGGAGTATGTACACATAAAATTATGCCAATTGACTATATAGTTAATCATGTTACATTATTTAGTTCCATTTTTCATACTTGTCTTTATAATTAATTATTAACTTACTATTCATTATTTTACACATTATTCTTTACCATTTACCAGCCTATATCTTGCGAACACTAATCCTTATACTGGATATTAGGATCGTAATATGCAGTGGCCCACATTTTGGACCTCATGGTTGCTGCACCACTATGGGCATGTGTAATGGCCCTATTAGACCTCATAACTACTGCACAAACATGACATATCACTATAACTATGTAGTGGTCCTATTGAACCTCTTGATTGCTGCACTGATGTGTGGTGGTTCTATTTGACCTCTCGATGGTTGTACCACATGTAAATATCATATAAAGTATACATGTGTATGATAGCCCTTATATACCTCATGATGGCTGCACCCATATGAAACATGACATCAAAGTGTCCTAGCAGCTGCTACATCCCTAGTTGACCGGTCCACCTATCTAGTAGGTTATCTAACACATATAGGCTATCAACACCTTTATTTTAATTACATATAAATTACATACATTATGCATAATCCTTGCTTAACAATCTATTCACACATCAATTTAATTTAGGTATACTCGTTAACCAATAGCTTACCAATTTATAGTATGTTACTTAGATACCTTTTTGTAATGCCACATTATTATATGTGTTATCTTTACTTATTGTATTTTAGCAATTATTTCACATCTCTCAACATATGATACAAATTCATTTGTCACATTATCAACATACACTGCAATTTACAATATGGCAACATACACATCATACATTACAAATCCCAACACACATCACACATACATTACATTCCCAATATCTTTATTATCATACATATTTATCCTTTTTGACTACTAATTGCCAAAGTACCATTTCATTCAAGCTTACTACATTCCAATTATGTCTATATAAGGCTTAATTACCTAAATTACCATTTTGACCTTTTCATCCACACCATTTGCCCAAGTCACAATTTTTATTATTTAATTTATTTTCACCCCATTTTTCATTCATTCCATTAATTTAGCACTTACTTTCCTCAAATTTCTCTAAATTCCATAATAGTAAATATATTAAAAAAATTGATAGAGAAATCTACAATTCACCAAACTTAAAAATAATAGCAAAATTAATAAACTGAGTATGTCTAGTTGCTTAGAAAAATAGTAGGGTTTCAATTTAGGGTTTGTTGTGATTTAGGGGTTAGAAACCCTAAATACATAAACCTCTATTTTTCCTCCAAAATGCCTATTCCTTACTAAATTGACATTGGATTAGAGCTCTAGATGTAGATAATCATTTTTCAAGTATCAAATGAAGCATTTGGTGGAGAAATGGGTGAATAATGAAGAAATAAAGAAAAAGAAGAGAGAATAAGGGAATGGCATCTAGTATTGCTATGGGATAAAGCAATCTAAAAGGAACCTAGTGTTTAGCTTTCACTTATTGAAAGGTGAGACATCTAGTCATATACTCAGCTATATCCCTTTTCATTTTAGGCCACCAATAATAAGGCTTCAAATCATGATACATTTTTATACTCCCAAGATGTATGGCATAGGGGGAATTATAGGCTTCCTAAAAAATCTATCTTTTAATGTCCCCTTTAGTAGGCACACACAATTGATTATGGTAATATAGACACCCATCGGCTTTAATTCATGTTTAGTAGACTTTCCCTCTTTGATCAAACCCATTATATGCTTGAGTTAACTATCATCTTTGTGGGCATCCTTCACTTATTAAATCAAGTTAAGTTTCACTTGATCAATTCCATCCATCTTCGTTGCCTTAAGTTGAACTCTTTTTAGGTAGGAAAGTATTTCAAGCTTTTATGATTTATATACATGTAGCATCTCTCACTATAAAGGTAATACCTTTATATCTTCAGGGCAAAGGCAATAAAAGCTAACTCCAGACCATAAGTCAAATAATTCCTTTTATGTGGCTTTAGTTTGCATAAACCATCACTTTGCCATCCTGTATTAATACACACCTTAGTCCATTATGAGAAGCATCACTATAAATGATAAAGTCTTTTCCTAATTTTGGTTGTGTAAAAATATGAGCTTTTGTTAACATGGCTTTCAATTTGTCAAAGCTTTCTTGACACTTGTGTTCCCACACAAATTTTGCATTCTTTCTTAATAGCATGTCATGGGAGTAGCAATCATTGAGAACCCCTTAACAAATTACCTATAGTAACTAACTAATCCTAATAAGCTTATGGCATCTATCACATTTCTTAAAGGCTTCGATTCTAATATAGCCTTAATCTTACTGGGATCTATCATAATCCCATTAGCTTAAGTGATATATCCAAGAATGCCATTTCATTCAGCCAAAACTCACATTTGCTCAATTTAGCGTAAAGCTACTTTTCTCTCAAAGTCTGTAATACTAGCTTGAGATGTTGTTCATACTTTTCTTTGGTCTTAGAATAAACTAGAATGTTGTTAATGAACACCACTACAAATTAATCCAAGTATGGCCTAAATATTTGGTTTATTAAGTCTATGAATGTAGCTGGGGCATTGGTCAGCCTAAAAGGCATTGCTAAGAACTCATAATGCTTATATCTGGTGCATAAGGCTATTTTTGACACATCAGATTCTTTTATTATGAGTTGATGATACCTAGATCTTAGGTCAATCTTAGAGAAAAAATTGGATCCTCTGAGTTGATCAAATAAGTCATCGATCATGGCTAATGGGCACTTGTTCTTGATAGTCACCTTGTTTAGTTGCCTATAATTTATATAGCCGTAGGGAACCATCCTTCTTTTTCATGAACAGAATTGGTGCTCACCAGGGTGAAACACTGGGTTTAATAAACCCTTTATCTAGTAACCCTTATAATTACACCTTCAGTTCTTTTAATTCTATAAGTGCTATCCTATAGAGGGCTATCAATATTGGTGTTATGCTTAGGTACACCTTAATGGTAAACTCAATTTCACATTTAGGTGGTAACCTTGGTAGCCCATTTGGAAAGACATCTAAAAACTTTGCCATTATTGGCATTTGTCTGACATTGGGACTTATCCCTTTTGTATCAATTACATGCACTAAATATGTTTGACATCCTTTTCGAATTATTCGCCTAGTAGTCACCGCAGAAATAACATTAGACAAGAAACTTATTCTCTCCCTAATTACTGTAATTTCCCTACTAGAGAGTGAGTGTCTTCTATTTGTAGTTTACCATGGCATAGTGTCTAGATAACTAGTCCATACCTAGTATGATGTCAAATTCATTAAAGGGTAGCTCAATAAGATTTGCCAGGAAGATGTGTCCTTAAACAACTAAAAAACAATTCTTGTATATTCTGTTCACCACCACATGTTATCCTATAGGATTACTAATCATGATTTCTATATCTATAGGTTCTGACTGTAACCCTCTATCATGTGCTAGTGTGGTGCAAACATAAGAACATATGGATCTTAGGTCAACTAATGCCAAAATAGGTGAATCAAAAAAGTAAAATGTACCAGCAAAAACATCGGAGGAGTTTATCTCCTCTTGGGCTCTAATGGCATATTGACATGCTAGAGCTTGAGCCTTTGTCCTTTGTCTCATCTCTAATCTCAACTTCTAACTACCTTCACTTTATCTCCTTTATTCTTTTTTTGACTCAAAGCTAGTGCTAGTGATAAAGCCTAGAGTTGTATGGAGTCCTCATCATCAGTTCTCAATGGAAATCCTTCTAGTAATGGCCCCTGGACCTACATCTATAGCATGCCCCTAGAATGGATCTCTAATAAATACCTCTATATCTCTTCTTGCATGTGCCATAGATAGGTACTGCACTCTTAGCTGTAAAAACAAGTGCATTGATGGTTAGTCTCTATTGTCAGGGCCTGAATTGCCCTATTGGCTAAGATCTCTAGGTTAGGATTGATCTTTATGATGCCTATATAAGAAAGCTTCCCTTTTGCTTCTTGTCCACTTTTGGGGCAAAATTGGCTTGACTTGCTATGAAAGATCTCTTTTTCTATAAGTTCTTTCTCTTTTCTTTTAATATGTCTTTCGCTATGTAAGCTATAGCCACTAACGAAGTAAATTCCATAATTTTACTCATGACTACCTATGGCTTAATGCTAGTATCAAGGCCATTTTCAAACCCCCTACACTTTTGTTCTTTAGTGGGTACAATTTTTATCACATATCTGCTTAACCTAGCAAACTCTTTTTTATACTCTAATATTAGTCGTCCCCTCGACTTCAAGTCAAGGAATAATTGCCTCTTCTTCTCAAAATAATTCTTTATAATATACCTCATCCTAAACTCTTGTAGGAAGAAGTCCCAAGTCAAGTCTATTGGATCTTTATGTTCTACTACTATCCTCTACTAGTGGTACTCCTCCTCCTCTAATAGCAAGGTGGCACAGATCAAATTCTCCTTTAGGGTGCATTTTAATTGCTTTAGTATCCGATCAGTTCTTTTAAGCCAATACTCTATTGTAACTAAATCATATCCCTTTGCCTTAGGAATCTGTAACTCCCATCTTCTCATCCACTCTAGGTATGTCTTTTGGAAAGCTTGAGATGGTTGTGGTGGTTGTTGTGCTAGTGGTAGAGGTGAGGTAATTGCTATAGCAACTTATTTGAAAACTTATACCATATGTTGTGTTAGTGCTAGTTATACTTGATTGCCAACTGGGTAGGTATAGATTGGGCTACATCATTAGGTACTAGAGTTTCTGAATTGACATGCTCCTGGATGGTTGTAGGAGCATAACTCTCCACCTCTTCCTCACTAGCTGGCCACCTTGATTTGCTAATCTTTAATTGATATTAGAAATTAAACATTAGCCTTAAGTAGTGCAATATCATGTGATCTATGTATTTATGAAACCTTATTGCATTCATATGCACCCTAAGAATGCCTAAACCTTACTCTAATACCACCTAATTTGACACCCTCAACCAACTTGGTAGCCGGATCTGACTAAAAGATAACACATTGTGATACCTTTTACCTAAAATGTTGCCAACTCAAATAAGAGATGACACATTAATAGATCCTACCTAGTTCCACCATTAACTTTTTAAACCCTATTCGTGTATGTGTAATTCATGAATATCCTAGGCCAACATGCATACAAAATAAAACTATCATATTTAGATAGAAATTTGACAAAATAATAGCTGCACAGTGTCATATCCCAAAAATAAACTTGTAGAAAATAGCACTTCTATAAAGTCCCAATTTCAATCCATCATCTTAGACTCATCTAGTCCTAATAGTCAATCTTACTCAATATTCTCACAATCAAGCTATCATATCAGTCATAACAGTGACACTATCAATATAGAGTCGAGTTCACCTACATGCATATTATCATGATATAACATTTGTTATTTAATTTACATGTCTAAACTAAGCTCAAGGAATATGTACATGAGACAAAGCTAACTACTTCTATCTATATACACATGAGTGCCATCTACTGTTATGTACATCATACCATACTTGGTAAAAGTACACCAAAAAGATTGAGGTTGGCTCCACTACAGTGCTGCTTTGAGGTTGAGCTGAAGCTATCTATCTATAACCTATGCATCAAAAACACAATGCACTAAGCGTAAAGCTTAGTGATGTATTTGATAAAATATGCTCACACTCTTACACATAATCATATTTAGCATACAAATAGATGATTTAGAGTTTGTACACATAACATTATACCCATTTGACTATGTAGTTAATCATGTTACATTATTTAGTTCCATTTTTTGTACTTGTCTTCATAATTAATTATTAACTAATTATTCATTATTTTACACACTATGTTTTACCATTTACCAGCTTATATCTAATAGACACCAATCCCAATATTGGATATAGAGAGCATAATGTGTAATGGCTTATATTTTAGACCTCATGGCTATTACACTAGCATGAGAGTATGTAATTGCCCCACTAGACCTCATGGCTGCTGCACTAGTATGACATATCACTATAATTATGTAGTGGTCCTGTTAAACCTTCTAGTGGCTACTCCTGTATAAGAATATGTGTAGTGGTTATGTTGGACCTCCTAGTAGCTGCACCTATATGTAAATATCATATCATATCATATACAACATACATGTGTGCGGTGGCCCTCATAGACCTCACGGTGGCCGCACTAGTATGAAACATGACACCAAAGTGTCCTAGCAACTATTACATCCCTAGTTAACTAGTCAACATATATAGTAGGATGTCTAACACATATGGGCTATTGACATCTTTATTTTCATTACATGTGGATTATATATGTTATGTACATTTCCTCACATAGTAATCCATTCACACATCCATGTAATTTAGGTATACTCGTTAACTAATAACTTGCTATTTCATGGTATGTTACTAAGCTACCTTTTTGCAATGCCATGTTATTATGTGCATCATATTTACTTATTGCATTCAAGCAATTGTTTCACATCTCTAAACATACAACATAACTTTATTTGTCACATTATCAATATGCACTACAATTTACAATATGGCAATATAAATATCATACATTACACATCCCAACACATATCACACATGTATTACATTCCTAATATCTTCAATATCATACACATTTATCCCTTTTCGGTTCCAATTCCCAATGTACCATTTCATTCAAGCCTACAACATTCCAATTATGTCTATATTAGGCTTAATTACCTAAATTACCATTTTACCCTTTTCATCCATACCATTAGGACAAGTCACTATTTTCATTATTTAATTTATTTTCACCCTATTTTTCATTCGTTCCATTAATTTAGCACTCATTAAACCCTAATGTACCATGCTTGTTGTGACACCCCTTACTCAGGCTGATCATCGTACCCGACTAAAATGTGTTACATAACATGTTATCCGATCTCTAGTTTTTAAAACTTCATCAATATTTAAACATTTTAGGGAATTTAGAAAATCCATATTAATTATTATTACTTTTTATATTTTATAAAAATCTTAAAATCAAATTACAAGTTTAAAATTTGGAATCCTTATGCCAAAATTATGGCAGCACAATGGTTGTACTGGGCACCATCCAAAAATTTTAAAACTTGTAAAATGTAACGACTCGAAAATCCTAACTCTCATGAATAGTACTTCTTGGGATGAGTAGTGCTTCCCGAAACTTAAGTCGCATTAAGCATATCGATGGGGAGTATTAATTATAAGAGAATTTTGGGCAAAGTTTAAAGCCAATCCAAAGTTATTCGGATGGTTAAATATGTTAATTAATATTTTATAGCAGTATCCAATGAATAGTGCCACAGGCAAAGTAGAACTATAAAATAAAAAAAAAGTTGCTCATAATAATATGAAAATATTACAACTTGACACTCAAATATTTCGAATAGTCCAATGGCTTTGGAATAAAAAATTTTTGAGTTCGGGAATTATTTTTACCCCATTTTTGGGATATAAAATGTACTAATTTTTTGAGTTAATGTTGGGCTTAAGATTTTAAGAGAATATAGGGCTTGGATTGATAGAATTTTAGGGATAAAAATGGGAGAAAATTGATATTCCAATCAGTTATAATAATTTTTCAATGGAAGGAAAAATTATTTGATTAGAAAGTATAAATAGGGGGAATCTAAAATCCTCCCTATTTGTACCATGACTCACCACACATACCCCTCCTCCTCTAAATTTCCACCCACTCCTCTTTCTCCATTTCTCTTTTGATTTCTTTCTCCTTAGCTTAACCCACTCCACAAGCCTACACCTAAATCAAAGAACATCACTAGATTAGTCGATGGACACTAAAATCTTTAGGAATGGCAGAATATTTCAGGAAAAAAATCGAGAAGAATCCCGAGGTGAATAGTAACCTCCCAACTCTTAGGCTTTTCTTCTTCAAAAATTTTATTTTTTACAGGTTCCTTCGATGTTGTAGAGCACATATATAGGCTCAAAATATTTTTTCAATGTTTATATTATTTTATATTAATTTTTAATTTTCATACCCTATTGTATTCGTAAGCGAAATGACAACTTGAGCCTCTTAAGATAAGGAGAAGGCCTAGGCCAACTTCAAGTGTCCCGTATGACCTTGTTAGGTATGTGTAATCACTTTAATTTGCCTTAAATTTGCATTTAATGTATTAATTACTTTATGTCCATATTAGTAATAAATGGTATTAAATGAATAAAAATACAATAAATGATATAATTATAATTTATGATGAATGGAATGATAAATGCATGATATGAGATGGTCTAGAGTGGTTATAAATAATGAAATTTGCAAGAAATATTGATATGGAGTTTATTAATGCATTATGCGAGTTAAAAACTGATTAAGCCATGTTGTGTGCCGTATGCCTAGAAATGCATGCATATGGTTATTGTATGATTAAAACATGTATAATGAATGTAAAGTGTGGTATATTGCTATGGAATGACTTGGTATACAAATGTATGACATTATGCTTACTTGAACCGATAAGTGCGGTAATGTGTGTGCTCATGTTTTTATCAATTTAAAAGTATCGTATGTGCATGAATGCGATGTGCTAATATGCTAAAAGTGGATTTTTTTTACTTATAATGGATATGTATGGGTTATAAATGGATGAAGAGGTAATGGGTGACCATTTGAATGCGAATATTAGAAAAAGCCATGAAATGATCGTTTGAAACGATATTTGAGTTTTTATATGACATATTGGTATGATGCTATGTTCGATGCCATTACACCTCAAAAATGGATCCTACGGGTGTAATGGACATCAATAGGCTTAAGTTGGCCAAGTGTATATGTTTAAGCCATGTAAAGGTGCAATGAAGCCAATTGTGGTTTTAAAGTAATATAATATTATAAAAAGTGAAATTGGTTAATTTGACACATAATGACATGTTTAATGATACCTATATAGTTAGACAACCTAGTTTGGATAAGTTAACTAGTCAACTATATTTGTAGTGGCTGCTAGCATACCTTCGAGTATGAGAC